>CM061224.1:88153220-88175720 GCA_030844895.1 Ambrosia x helenae
CCCATATCCCTTCAACATTGTTGACTAAAGGGGTTTGGATGTGTGCTTTTAATTTGAGGCAGATAATAAGTTGATTATATGCCAGGATTAGATTGTTGGATGCAAGTATTTACTATTATTCAATGTTCATTACATACCTATCCCAATATAATTATTGAAAACCGAAATCATGATCACTTGTTCTTGAACATTGCAACTGGTACCAAAGTCAACTTCAATTGCAATAATTAGTTTAAAGCATGCCCAAACACCCCCTAACAGAGTATGAACGTTGTGAAATATCCATAATCTGAATATGATAATGTAGGGATTATTTGTTGGAACGCCCCACTTACGGTGTGCGCATATAATGTATATATGTGTGGCCCTTGGGGGGCAAAAGTAAAGTTGCACTGGTTTTAACGTTATTTTACTAATTTCGTGAAAATAACGTAAAAAACAACGGACGGGTTAATCATGCATCATGTGGTGGCGTGGATAGCCCAAAGACAAAGGGTACATGCACCGATCGGGTTTGTTCCGATTGCTAAGTGTTATGTGCCTTATGTCCAAGCTTGATACCAAACCACATCGAGCCGGGGGTCTCACTGGAAGCACCTCTCTATTCTTAGGGTAGAGGTAAGGCTGTCTACATCTTACCCTCCTCAGACCCTACCTTAGCTTTGCTATAGGTGGGATTAACTGATATATGATGAGATGATGAGGGATTATTTGTTGGCTTACGGAGGTTGTAGCAGGTACTATGCTATTACTGGGTTTAGCCAGTGCTTTAAATCGTATTATGTAAGTGGTTTGGAGATGGTGCATGTTCTGTTATTTGAACACTATCTGTAGCTGTCATTTTTCTACTATCGTTCGCCTGTTGGGGATTTATGTTAAATAACATGATTATCATTACTTGGATCTAGAATCCAGCAGACTGGTTATGCATGGTCAATTAGTCATGCTGTCCTTTTGCAATGGTTTCATTGTTTTAGCGTTTGTTGCAGCAAAAAATCTCATACTGCTGGGGTGAAGTCTGTGACATTGCATGATGAAGGGTTGGTGGAACTGTGGGATTTGTCTAGCAATTTTATCTTCTCAGAGAACGATGTTGCAAGAATAGAGCTGTAGCTTCTGCCCAGAAGTTGCAGGAGCTCAACAATGCGGTGCTGGTCTCTACCTTGTCTACAAAGTTGACTAAAGAACAACTTTCTAACTTTCAGGTAACAGTTTATTTCAGTTTCACTTGTACAGATAATGTTTGTAGGCTCAATGCAGTTATATATTTCTGTGATTATAGTATTATACATTTATACCGTTAACAGTTTTCTTCCCTCTTCAGAATTTGTACATTTGACACTGCTTATTGATTTTTGCTTGAATAATCGCATTAACAAAACATATTTCCTTATTAATATACGATATTACCTGATGTCTACCACAAAATTCTCTTCTTCGACTGGAAATTTCATTTCTGTATCAACTGTCATGGCATTTAACACATATCTGGAATAGATGTTGCTATCTAGTTGTTCAATATCATGTCTTGAGACAAGCTATACTTAATGTCATGTAATTGCACAAGATTGCAAATGTTTGCTGGCAACTGACAGCTAGTGGAAAGGTGGCTTGTTTCATTTGTATGGATTCTTAAACTTAAAATGGACACAATTCTTTAGAAGGTGTTTTTTGAATATGGAAATAAAGATAATAGTCGATGTGGAAGGAGAAAAGTTATGGGACCTTGATACATGCACATCTTATTAAGTTATTAGCCATAGGCTATTTGTGAATGTTGATAGGGATGAGATGGTTATGTTCCGTAGTACTCTTAAACTTTACTTTTATGTGTTTGGATGGATCGGATGATTACCATTGAGGTGATGGGGAAAATGCCAACCTAAAATAGGAAAAGAGGGCAACGGTCGATTTTTTTTTTTTTTTTTTTTTTTTTTTTTTTTTTTTGTATTTTACTGATGTGGATTTAATTTTGACAATTTCTACTGAAGTAGCAAGTCTTGTTTCCCTTGATAAGTAGTAAAATTTCTAACTGCGTACAACTACAAGATACAAAAATTTCAGTTTAGTACTAAGAAATAAGAATAAGATTGAAAGATGAACTCATAGTTTGAAGTTTGAACCATTAGTCAAATACAACGATAATTTTTGTATCCAAAATATGAATTAATAAAATATGGTATAAAAGCATAAGCATTAGATCCTTTGGTTTTGTGTGCCTTCTTTGTCTTCATTAGTCAAATCGTTCTCTGAGATAAGATTCTTTGTAGTCAGGGGTTAGAAAATCACACACTTAAAAGATCTAAGGGCAAAGTCCATTTATAGTGGTTGTGTATGATGGTAGCCTGTGAAAAGTACCCCCATAGGACTTTTAAAACCCATAAATTTTGAAGTTGAACAATTTGCGAGATGTGTAGGAATTAGGCCTGTCAGTTGCTCGGGTACGCAGGTCTTGATCCAAATCTGATCTGACAACTCTAAATATTCCTCAAGTTGTTGCAATGCCACACAAATTGCATGTTACAGACCTGTTATTTTGTTGCATATTTCCAACTCCAAGTCGGATCTCTGCTTTTAGAAACAGATTCTGATTGTTTGGGAATCCAGGAGACGGGAGTATAAAATAAAATGCAAATATCATTCATGACTTGAGTTAACTTGGGTAGTATTGTATGCATATAGAGTTGAAAATAGGTTAACCCATTTAGATGGTACCTTGCTTTCAGAAAAAAAAGTTTACACATTCTCTTGATTTGGTTTCTTTTGAGAGGTGACCGATTTCTCACTGTTTTATTGAAGAAATGAATGCAAGATGGTGTATTTCATCAACGAAATTAACACAAGATGGAATAATGGATCATGCTTTGTTCTCTCTTCCTGAAAACAAGAATTATATTGAAATAGTCTCATATTTAAACGTTTTGATAGTGTCCTGATACTTCCATATGATTTTGTTTAAGTAGAACAATTCAACTAGCACATGTGGAATCATCAATGAAGGAAACAAACCATCTTGCCTTAGAAAAATTAGGAGCAATAGATGGACCTAATTACCATTTAAAATAAGATAGAAAGGAAAGAAGCTTCTTCTTTTATCTTTTTAAATAAATAACAGGGAACGTTGCACACTTGTAATTATTTTGTCATCTCCAAACTTGCTATGATGAACAATGATTGGTTGACTGTAGCAAATTTCCTAATTTTTGGACCTGGAGTATAGGGTTTCCGGTTTTGGCCGGCCAATATTTTTCAGTTTTCTTTCTCAGTCGTATTTGTGACTTATTTGTTGGTATCACTGTCTCACTGGTCGTCATAACCAGATAAGCATCAATTCTGCTCGTTTTTTTTTTTAAATTCTGATTAGATTTGAGGTGGTACTTCGATATGAAATTTTGGCTTACTAAGAATCTATATCCCTATTTAATAAAATTTTGAATCACGGCTAACAAGGAAATTATAAACCCTATCTTTCCAAAAGTCCCCAAGCTGCTGCACCATTAAGTTATTTTGCTTTTGGTCTATCGGTGATTTGCATACTTGTTGACTGTTCTATTTTAATTCTCTTTTTGCGACCACTGATTTCTACTTGACCAGTTGACCTCAATCCTTCATACACCTTACTGCATCGCTAGCTTGGGAATAGGTCTGTGGGATCATAGTGTTGTTATCCCATGTGTCAAACCAGAAGTTTTCCTCGTTTCGGACCCTTAGTAAAAAAAGTATTCTTACAGATGAGTTGATGCCACTTCAGTTTTCCCTCTGTAACACATAATGGAAGTATTGACCATCAAAACTTCCATTCATACATCACAAATGAAATTCTACAGATTGTTCTTTACAAGCACAGAAGCACTATTGGTATAAAGTATAACTATAAAGTATAACTCATATATGGCGCCTACTAGCGATTGGTATTTTCTTTTTAACAATGGCTGACAATGTCTATACTTGTAAGCAAAAACTACACATACTTAAAAGTGCTATACTGCCATTGTCAGCATATTCTTTCTTCCAGATTGTTCATACCCTTTCTTGTCCCACACTCCGACCTATCTCCACATCCTTTCATGCCTCAACGCTCGGGCCTGCTACCATTTGTCCATCTCATTTGGAAAGTTATGTCACACTCACACACACGCTGTAAACGACAAATTCTTAGTGAAAACCACCACTCCTGCATAATATGCACCAAATGTTCACATAATAAGCATGTTTTTCAAAATTATATCTTCATTTTTCAACAATAAGGTGGATAATCGCAATCTTCATATTTGTTTGTTTAAGTGATTATAGCCATAACCTTTTAAATTTCTTGCAATTATTTTAATAGTGCATATAAACATATTTTGACTAAAAAGTAAAACAACATAATGTCTTTACTTAACAAGATCTAGTTGCAAACCTATGGTCAAATACCCTTGAATGCTTTTTCATTCTGGAACACTAACCAAACAATGTTTCACACTTTCACTATAATCTTACTTCGCTTTTGTTTCTCTATTGAATATTGATTGGGTATAATAAAAACTAATTATTCTACTTCTACACATTACTAACATTCTCTCTCAATCTTAGATCACATTTAGAAACATAAAGCTCAAAGCCTTAAAACATAGAACTTATCTCAAGAACACATGAGAAACTTCAATTTTCGTGTTTGTCTTCAAGCTTGAACCACGACTTTTCCACTCTCTTTAGAACTATTTCTTTTTCTACTGTATCTTATTTTTGATAATTAAGGATTAACTCTAAAATCACATGAATTTCTATCGTTATTTCGTTACGCAGGCAGGCACATTTAGCCCCTTGACTTGCTTTATTGAATCTTGACATGATCCCCTTTTCCCACTTACAGCTAGTCTGAAAGGATCTAAATAGCTAACTGATGATGCAATTACCTTAAACAACTGTAAAGATTTTCAACATCAAAGTGACAATCCCGCTATTAACAAGTTTTTGTTCATGCTGGCTTTGTTCCTGTTAGGGGTAATAAGACTCATTGTACAGCTTTCTGATGGTTTTTTTTATATGTTACAGGCTGTGGTCTTTACCGACATCAACTTAGAAACGGCTATCGAGTTTGACAATTACTGCCACAACCATCAACCTCCCATTGCTTTCATCAAGACTGAAGTCCGAGGACTTTTCGGTAGCATTTTCTGTGATTTCGGCCCCGAGTTTACTGTAACTGATGTCGATGGGGAGGAACCACATACTGGCATCATTGCATCAATTAGCAATGATAACCCTGCACTTGTAACCTGTGTTGATGATGAAAGGTTGGAGTTCCAAGATGGTGATCTTGTCATATTTTCTGAAATTCATGGGATGACAGAACTTAATGATGGAAAACAAGAAAGGTGAAAAGCTGCAGGCCGTATTCATTCTTTCTTGAAGAAGACACCACCAACTTTGGCACATATGTAAAAGGTGGTATAGTGACTCAAGTTAAACAGCCAAAGGTCCTGAATTTCAAGCCTTTAAAAGAAGCACTTAAAACTCCAGGGGAGTTTCTGCTGAGTGATTTCTCTAAATTTGACCGCCCACCATTGTTGCATCTGGCGTTCCAAGCACTTGATAAGTTCATGTGTGAATTGGGGCGGTTCCCTGTTGCTGGTTCAGAAGATGATGCACAAAAGTTGATTTCCATTGCCACCACCTTGAACGAGAGCTTGGGAGATGGAAAATTAGATGATTTAAATCCGAAACTTTTGCGGAATTTTGCTTTTGGTGCCCGAGCTGTGCTCAATCCCATGGCTGCCATGTTTGGTGGCATAGTTGGTCAAGAAGTTGTCAAGGCATGCTCTGGAAAGTTCCATCCACTTCTTCAGGTTAGTCTACACATATCATTCGTCTGTTTAAACATACAATGTTCTGCTCTCTTTTGTCTGCTTGTTGAGACTTTTTTTAGGTGGGAACTGGCCATTCTAGTACAAACAGGCCATGTTGGTTGACTGCAAACACTTTTATAACCTTTTTTTTAAGAAAGTTATCGCAAAATACTATTGTACTAGCAATCTAAAACTTCAAATAAAACGATTTAGGATATTGTATATGCATTAAAATAGACATTGGGTGACTGTCAACCTGTTTGTACTATTCAACACGATTGAGATAAAACGCAACCCATATCGACCCATTCATACGTAAATCGGTCAAAAATGCCACCTTTGGTAGTGTATATACCTGAGCTGGTCTGATTGTTTTTTCATTATGTTTCTACAGTTCTTATACTTTGATTCGATTGAGTCACTTCCTACTGAACCACTGGAAACCCAGCGACTGCAAACCTTTGAACACTCGTTATGATGCCCAAATTTCAGTATTTGGAGCTAAATTCCAGCAAAAATTGGAGAACACCCGGTCTTTCGTTGTAGATCCGGTGCATTGGGATGTGAATTTTTGAAAAATTTAGCTCTAATGGGTGTTTCATGTGGAGTTCACGGAAAATTAACAGTCACTGATGATGATGTGATTGAGAAAAGCAACCTTAGCAGGCAATTCTTGTTTCGTGACTGGAATATTGGGCAGGCCAAATCCACTGTCGCTGCTTCTGCAGCTGCATTAATTAACCCTCGTCTTCAGATTGAAGCTTTACAAAACCGTGTGGGACCAGAAACAGAAAACGTATTTGATGATACTTTCTGGGAGAATTTAAATGTTGTCATCAACGCTTTAGATAATGTCAATGCAAGACTTTATGTTGACCAAAGATGTGTATATTTCCAGAAGCCACTTCTCGAGTCTGGTACACTAGGTGCTAAGTGCAACACTCAGATGGTTATTCCTCATTTAACTGAAAACTATGGTGCCTCTAGGGACCCGCCAGAGAAGCAAGCACCCATGTGTACTGTGCACTCATTCCCACACAACATTGACCACTGTTTGACTTGGGCCCGGTCAGAGTTTGAAGGGCTACTTGAGAAAACCCCATCAGAAGTCAATGCCTATCTTTCTAACCCCAGTGAGTATACAAATGCAATGAGGAATGCTGGTGATGCTCAGGCTCGGGATAATTTAGAGCGGGTTGTTGAGTGTCTTGACAGGGAAAGATGTGAAACATTCCAAGATTGCATCACCTGGGCTCGTCTAAAGTATTACCCTTTCACTTTGCTTTTTTTTTTCTTTCTTGTATTGCAATATATATTGTTTATTTAGTCCCACAAACACACAAGCAAGATAGAAATGAAGTAAGAGGTGACAGTTTTGGCTCATAGTCTATGTGCCGACTCGGGTTTCAATTTATCTTACAAGTATAATCTTTTTCAGTCAAAATGAGTACGGGTCAAATGGGTTGGGAGTCATGAAATTCTACAACCATCTGAGTCTTTTTATTCAAAGATCTCTACTGTTTATTGTAAAAGTATTGATTTTATAAAATTTACTTGTTAACAGTTTTTATTTCATAAGTTTACACTAAAGTGTTTCTGATACCTTTACTACAATTATTCTGTTCCAACCCAACCGATTTTGACATGTGAGCCAACCCGCCTGTCCTGTCTCTAGTGTATAATTCTTGTGCTCTGATATTCAGATCCATAAAGTTGCACTAGTTTTAATATTATTTTACTAATTTCGTGAAAATAACGTTAAAAACGACGGACGGTTAATCATGCATCATGTGGTGGCGTTGATAGCCAAAAGACAAAGGGGTACATGCGCCGATCGGGTTTGTCCCGATTGCCAAGTGTTCTGTGCCTTGTGTCCAAGGCTTGATACCAAATCACATCGAGCCGGGGGTCTCACTGGAAGCAGCCTCTCTATTCTTAGGGGTAGAGGTAAGGCTGTCTACATCTTACCCTCCTTAGATCCTACCTTAGCTTTGCTATAGGTGGGATTAACCGAGTATGATGATGATGATGATGATGATGATGATGATGATGATGATGATGATGATGATGATGATGATGATGATAATAATGATGATGTCGTTCATACCGTATAATGCTTTTGTTCTTACGTTTATTTTACTTTTATAAATCTATTTCTAGGTTTGAAGATTACTTCTCTAATCGTATGAAGCAACTGATATATACATTCCCAGAAGACGCGTTAACCAGTACCGGAGCTCCATTTTGGTCAGCACCTAAGCGATTCCCACGCCCGCTGCAATTCTCTGTTTCTGACCTGACCCATCTTAACTTTGTATTGGCGGGCGCCATTCTTCGGGCTGAAACATTTGGCATCCCGGTTCCTGATTGGGCTAAAAATCCCAAGAAGCTGGCTGAGGCTGTCGATCGGTTATTGTCCCTGATTTTCAACCAAACAGGGTGTCAAAATCGAGACTGATGAAAATGCTACCAGTTTATCTTCTGCATCTATAGATGATGCTGCAGTTATTGATGAACTAATCAAGAAGCTAGAACAACGCAGAAAGATACTTCCTTCGGGTTTTGTCATGAAACATATTCAATTTGAGAAGGTTCCCACTTTATTTACTTATTTCATTAGAGGTGCCAGTTTTTGTCCATTTACTTATGAACGGGTTAATTTGGGTTATGACCAATCACACCAAAAGTATAATTTTATTGCATACAAATTTTTAAATAGTTTTATTCAAACAATTCGATTATTACTAAAATAATATTTCTTTGTGATTATTTATTTTGAAATGGACCAACTGCGGGTCAACTCAACATACCTGACCTATATTGACTTGTACACGAAGAACACCTTTTTAAAAATGAATCATTTTGAGATGACGAAAAGCTATTTGCAGGTCAGCCCAACACAACCCGACTCGTTTTGAGCTGTACTTCAAAAAAGTTCCAACCTGAGTTTGCTTTTACCTGACCAACCTATTATACGTATGCAAATACCATAACATATAAAAGCGCGATTTGTATGTTGCAGGATGATGATACCAATTACCACATGGATTTCATAGCTGGATTGGCCAACATGAGGGCAAGGAATTACAGCATCCCTGAAGTTGACAAACTGAGAGCGAAATTCATAGCTGGAAGAATCATCCCTGCAATCGCTACATCAACCGCAATGGCCACCGGTTTGGTCTGTCTGGAGCTCTACAAGGTTATCGACGGGGGCCACAAGGTGGAAGACTACCGCAACACATTTGCCAACCTCGCACTCCCTCTTTTCTCCATGGCTGAGCCGGTCCCACCAAAAGTCATCAAACACCAGGATATGAGCTGGACCGTGTGGGACAGGTGGACAATTAAGGGCAACCCTACGTTAAGGGAGCTCATCAAATGGCTTGCAGATAAGGGACTCGATGCTTATAGCATTTCATGTGGAAGCTGTTTGTTGTACAACAGCATGTTCCCCAGGCATAAAGACCGAATGGATAAGAAGGTTGTGGATTTGGCCCGTGACGTGGCTAAGATGGAAATTCCACCATACCGCCGCCACGTGGATCTGATGGTGGCTTGTGAAGATGAGGAGGAGAATGACATTGACATCCCTCAGGTATCTGTATACTTCCGCTAACCACCTTATCCACATCTGCATAGCACAGTTCTGGTTGTGAGCCGGTCAACTGACTCCTAATCAGCAACATGGTGGTTCTGTAATACCTGTGTGCTTGTCATTTCATGCATTAGTTGAGATGAGGGCAGTTCGAAAAGTCGACTGTTTCAAACCTTAAAAGAATCTTGTTACAACAATGTTGTGTGACAAAACTTGACTTTGTTGTAATATTTTACTGGTTGTATGTTTACAACGCTGTTGACTTATTTGGGTCAAAGATGTCTATTGTTGTTTAAATGCTGTGTTGGTGCTTGTGTGAATCATTATTAGATCACATAAGGCGCATACTTCCTGTTTTTCATGGTTTCGTTAATTGTTTTGTTGCGGCTTGGCTTTTTATTTGTCAAGTTTCGAAAAGTAAACGCGGTCCATACTTTTCATAGGATATGACAGGGTTGGTTGCAAACGAGTTAAGCTTGAACTCTATCGAATTGTAAAGATTTTATAGGTTTAAAGTTTAATTTGCAAAAGCTTGATTAGAATGAGTTTTAAGTTGATTTGAACTTAGAAAAAAGTTGGACGCCAAACAAATAAAAATGAAAACTGGGCCAATGCCATATTGTTTGATAAGTCTTAATAAAGGTGGTATTGGTCCCCATGTTCTCTTATGAGTTACTCTATCAACACATGAAGCTTTTCAGAAACCAACAATTCCTGCCTAAAGCTTTTTGCTTTTATCAATCATTTCTCTCAGGCACACACACGTGTATATAATATATATAGGATTAGGTTTTTCGAGAACCATCTTGAGTTGTAAGAACCGTGAGAACTCCAACGTAAAATATGAATTTTAATTTTTTTTACACACTGATGTAAAAACGGCTAACCCCATCGTAATTTTTTTTACTTACGACGGTTTTTACACTGGTGTAAAAAAAACGGCCATACTTATGTAAACCATATAAGTAATAAATATTTTATTCAATCTCTTATTATAGTTTAATTTACAACCACAAATTCATTTTTAAATAAAATAAGTGTGTGGTTACAAGGTTAGTTCCTTAGTTCTCTCAATTCAACTTACTTCTCACTTTACCCTTTCCTTTGAGTTGAGACAACCTTAAAAAAACCCATGTAAAAAAACATTATTTTTTTTTGAAAAAAATAACCAATGTAAAATACATGTTTTTAAGCATTTTGGGAAAAAAAAATAAAAATAAAAAATGCGCCGATGGGATTTTTTTTTTAAATAAACAAGGTTGCGCTACTTACATATGTTTCAGCTAGTTAGCTGTTACATATGTTTTCAGCAACTTTGTTTATTTTTTTAAAATCCCGTCGACCCTTTTATTTTTAATTTTTTTTTGCCCTAAACGATTAAAAACATGTATGTTACATCCTGTATTTTTCTCAAAACAAAAAAAGTTTTTTTAGATGGTATTTACATGAGTTTTCAAGGCATTCTCAACTCAAGTGGGTTTTTCATTTTATACTTGACCTATATATATATATATATATATATATATATATATATATATATATATATATATATATAGGATTTGGATCATTTGAGAACCACCATTTAGGGAGAGAACCAAAGAACCAAGTGTGAACATGTGGCATTTGTGTAAATATGTTGTAAGGTGGCATTTTTGTAATTATGGTGTATATTTTTAGAAAAAAAAAAAAAAAAAGAAAAACAAGAAAGCAAACATCAGATTACTTACGTATACTTCATCTTCCCCAACTATCCTACAAAACCCTAGTTTACTCCATAACCACCATTGATCAATCATACCATTATACCACCTTAACATCACCAAACAACCATCTCACCACCACCATATCAGTGTCACACCATCAATTAACCATAACATCAACTCGTTTCACCACTAAACCACCTTCGAGTTACATCAATGGCATCGTCTGATTCTTCACGTGTTGCTCCTAATCCATCTATCAATGATAATGCAAATCAAACGGCTGGTAAAAACCCTATGTCTACTTCATCTGGAAATCAACACATTGTTCATGTCTTCGAATCTATGTCTACAGCTTCCATGTCTACAGCATCCATTGTTGGTATTTCTACAGAATCTGTTACATACGATGAAAGCTCACCGTCTAACGCACCAACGTCCATACCTGCTGATAACGGTTTGCAATTCGTACGATCTGAAACTAAAGGTATAATACTATCCTTTTCCATTTTAGCGTATCCATACATGTGCGTATATGACATCTGATTACATATCGATTACAACATAACATTTATTTTACATATACTTCATAAATGCACATGTGCATAAACTACTGTTTTTACAACTAAAGGTATAATACTATCCTTTTCCATTTTAGCGTATCCATACATGTGCGTATATGACATCTGATTACATATCGATTACAACATAACATTTATTTTACATATACTTCATAAATGCACATGTGCATAAACTACTGTTTTTACATATATTCTACTATTATACATGAGTTTGACTTATAACCTACTTAATATTAAGTCATTTTAATTGTTTTGGTTTGACTGATAACCGTATAAACTTTGCGGAATACTTGATATGTATGTACACCTGGTTATTTAGATATATATGATTAATATTTGTTTTGTACATATTTGTGATTGATCCATGTATAAATTTCATTTTTTAATGATGTCCTACTTATCAATTTCACACAATCAATATATTTTTAACAATACAAATTGATTAATGTTCTGTTATTGTTATAATATTATAATACGAATACAAAAATAACATTCATTTTACAAACACATTATACATGCACATGTGCATCACGCAATGTTTGTTATATTTTACATCAATTTCATACCACCCAATATAAATTGTTTATACAGGAACAATAATGACTTCTGTGTATGCAACGCCTGATGGCACCTCGTACTGGATACCCGATGTTGATGATGCATACACGCCTGTTTTACATAGTACATTCGAACATTGGGAGGACATTGTGATTATGTACAACACCTATGCGACAAAATCCGGGTTTTCTACCCGTCTCGGCACAACAAAACGAAAAAAAAACAAAAACGATCCTTCCAACAAACAACTCACACATCGATACATACTTTGTTCCAAAGCAGGCAAACCAAAATTCAAAGATTTTAATCCTTCTGACCCTCCCAAAAAAAAACACCGTCGAAGCCGTTTTACCGTTTCCGAATGTCGTGCACGACTAACAGTACGATATGACAATGATACAAATATGTTTGAAATATATGGTTTCAATCCAGTACACAACCATTGTATGGTTAGTAGTGACAATTCTGACCTAATGAAACAGAACAGACAACTTGGATTTGAAGAACAACAATTCATACACAGAGTTAGTCTCAACAAGATTGGCCCGCATGTTGCACATAACATCCAAGTGTCTTTGAAAGGCGGACCTCATAATGTTCGTGGCACCAAAGATGACTTTAAAAATTGCACTCGCGACATACGTTTGTTTATTGGTGAACGTGATGCGCAACTCATATTGGACACCATGAATGCCAGAACCAGAAATCTGAAAGATTTTTATTTCGATTATGTTGTAGTTAACAATGAACTACGGTCATTCTTTTGGGTTGATTTCGTGTCCTTGCGCAATTATGAATCTTTCGGTGATGTTTGTGCATTTGATGCCACATATGACACCAACAAGTGAGTATTTAATATTCACTTTAAATATTCTTTACTGTTCATATTATGCATCATTTTTTATTCATAACTTACAATTTACAACATACTAACCTGATGCACATGTGCAATCACTATAAATTCCAGGTACAAAATGATCTTTGTACCGTTCACTGGTGTTGATCATCACAAAAAATGTGTTACATTTGGTGCTGGCATGTTGTATGACGAGACGATTGAATCATACACGTGGCTACTCACCACCTTCTTGACTGCTCACAAACATCGGCAACCAACCTTCATACTCACCGATCAAGATGCCGCCATGAAGCAAGCCGTATCAACTGTATTCACCAAATCTATCCATCGTTTGTGTATGTGGCACATTATGCGGAAACTTCCGTCCAAGGTACATCATGTATTATTTCATATTAACAATACAACATTACCTTTAAACATATTAATAATACTCTATGACTAAACTGACCAATGCTTATATTATGTTTAGATTTCAAAAGACATATTAGACAACACAACTCTTCGCTCTTCCATTCATAAATTAGTATGGAACTTATTCATCACTCCTGACACGTTTGAATCAAGATGGCATCTATTAATGGATGAGTACCAAATGACTAGTCACCATTGGTTGTGTGAAATGTTTGACATTCGACATGATTGGGTCCCATGCTATTTCAGAGAAATCTCCATGTCGTGCTTAATGAAAACCACCTCAAGGTGTGAGAGCTCAAATGCGCGTTTCAAGGTTAACTCCAAGTCCACAAACACATTGGTACAATTCCTTATGTGTTTTGACACATCCATTGATGATCAACGCCACACCCAACGCAAAATGGAATTTGAAAGTGATACTTCAACTCCCCGACTAAGTACAGGCCTCCGTATAGAATCACACGCCGCCGAAATATACACATGGTCTATGTTCACTGAGGTCAGAAAAGAAATATATATGGGCATGATGCACTGTCTGCCTATTGAAAGGCCAACCGATGGATCTTCGAACATCAAACACTATACTATCCGGCATTGCAAAACAAACATGGACTATGTGAATGAATTTGAGGTACCTTCTTCAATATTACTACTTTAATTGTTAAAAAAAAAAAAAAAACTGCCAAAATACCATTATTGCACATGTGCAACATCCATACTCATCATTTTACCAACATTCATCAACCACCTTAAACATTTATATGCAACACATATATGTATTACTACATGTTTGTATCATTAACTTTGTGCCATTCCCTCCAAACACATGAATATGCACATGTGCATACTTTCAATAATCATGTATTTCATATTATAACACTCACATACATGCAGGTTGCCCTTAATGTTTCTGATAAAACCGTAAGCTGTACATGCATGGGTTTCATCCGTCTTGGTTACCTATGTCGTCATGCATTCTGCGCATTTCGATATAATCAAATCGACCGTATTCCAGCACATTACATCCAGCCAAGATGGAGACGGGATGCCCTTCCAGCAATAGTTCACAGCATATCCAACATGTACTCATCTGACACCAATGAGGTTGCTGTTTTAAGGAATGAAATATCAGAAATTGTTTCACAATGCATAACCCGACTTAGACGCAATCCTGAAAATCTACGTGCCTTATCGACAGAATTCAAACAAATCAGAAATCGTATATTCAAATCATTCCCTGATGAACCCCAATGCAACCAAAAAACGACCAACATCAGTGACATACTTAACCTACCTGCTACTTCCGATGTCAATGTTCATCCTCCACAAGGTATAACAAACAAAGGGTGTGGTACGAAGAAACAACGGATCGGCCCGGGACAAAAGGTTAAAGACAAAAGAAAAAAAGCTGCCCGTCATTGCAATAAATGTAACAAATATGTTTACGACCATGATTCACGCAATTGTGAAAAAGTACGGGCTGCAAAACTTGCTCAACAATCAGAAAAACGTGCTGCCGCATCAGCTAAAGGCCTTTATGTTCCCACCGACACTGATGAAGACGACGATTTCGATAACAATTATGATGATGATACTAGTGACAATGATGTTGATGAAGGATCTTCAGGTGTTGCTACTCATGAACAGCCGCTTAGACGTTCGTCTAGGCCTCGTAATGCACCTGGACGTTTTTGACTTTTTCCAAATTATATTGTTTTAACTATATTTGATATTTTTGTTTTTGTTTTATCTCAATATGTTTCGACATTATGCTTACATTAATTACATACAATACATTTATTAAATGTATGCAATTATTAATCCAAACATATTACATATGATAATGCACATTCGCGCTACTCAAACAACATACTGTTTATGCACATGTGCATAATACAACATTTTTACAACACATCAATTTCCAACATCTAAAAATCATAACTTATACATTTGTAATACACTACACACAACATGAACTGTTATGCACATGTGCATAATGCAAAATTTTACAACACATCAACTTTCGACATCCATGTAATGTGTTTTTTATATTAAAACTTAAAAAAAAATTATATATGTTATCCGCCATACAACCATTACACCATTTCATATTACTAATACATAACTCATACACATTAATTCGACATATTTTCACAACTTATGCACATGTGCACTTTCACACATTTTGTATATTTTCATATTCTCAGATGCACATGTGCATTCGTCCATACATTCATATATTCCCAATTCAGCCAACAAAATCATATTACAATACTTCATACGACCATGTGGTATACCTGTCATGCGTACTCATACACACATGCACATGTGCATATGACTACATTCTTAATATAACGATAACACCTACCATATGAAAATGAACACAACATAACTCACCCGAAAATAACCATATAATACTGATCAACATATTAATATCCATACACCATATTTCAAAATATAAAACTTTAGTTTCTTACCAAGTTTTTTCACTAAACTAATAAACCACCCATACCCATCCTAACTACCAACCTTTTTACGACCTACCACATGCTAATCCTTACGTTCTTTTTGTTCATCCTCCTCCCACTTCTTTAACTTCTCGCAACACTCACCATACCTCTTCATTTCATCATCTATCATCTTCCTTGTAGCTTCGTCCTTCAACATAAACATTGTTTCTTTTGCCGTATTTTCCACAGACTCCTTATACACATTTACTTTTGATAACAACAATGTTGATGCGATCTTCATCCTCATATTCAGAATTTGACATGTTTGTATTTCTCTATCCAAACTGAATCCGCATTCAAACTTCTCATTACTCCCTCTATACATCTCCATATGTCTCATAGCAAATATCCCACAATCTTTGACATTATCAGACGTCGCCCACTCCAACTTCATTCTTGTCAACTTCGCTTTGGCCATGCCTTCCGCCTTAGGATGATTAACTGTCCTCAAATAGTCAACTAAATAATTTTTCTGCATTTACATAAACATACACACTATTATACATAATTATAAATAATAATATATATTCTTACTACTTGATTAATTTAAATTATAAACATACCACTTTACATGGAGAGCCAATATCACTAAACTTTGTTCCAACCCTCATGGTGTACAACCCTTTGTTTGACACCATGTTATCAATCACCTCCACCTTTTCATCTTCCAAATCAAAACATATCAGATAAAAATGTCTGTTCTCCAACATTGGGATTATTATAATGTTGAATGCCTTCAAATCCATCAGTTTGTCATCACATTCCAACACCTCCCTCAAACGTGACTTCATTGTTCCGAATGCTTTTTCCTTTGTTTGACGCTTATCCAACATAAATCCCGGCTGTTATTTCACATAGACATATTACCAACATTTATTAATAATCACACATATATATGTTCAGCAGCTTGTTTATAACAAAAAAAAAAAATAAATAAATAAATAACAATCACTACTTACTATTGTTGTTGCATAACAACATAAACGTCTCTTCCCTTCTGCTTTTAATCTCCTCTCATTAAAGTTAAGCATCGTTGCCCAACAATCTATCACATTTGCTTCCACCTCTTTCCCTTCCCTCAAAGATGTAATCAGATATGTCATTGTTGTCAATCCATGTTCAGTTTCAAATATATTTTTCCTACAACATTAAACATCTTACAAAAAATCACACATATATATATATATATATAAACATAAAAACATATTATAATTCATTATGCACATGTGCATTTTTACATTTAAACCATTATGCACATGTGCATTTACACATTTATGTATGGTATAACTTCATTGCTTCAATTTAAAACACTAATAATCTTTACCAACTTACATGAACGACATCTCGACCTCTTTTTTCTCCAACGCAATATCCATATATTCATTATCATCAACATCCTTCTTTCTATCAACCCTACATCATTAATATTGCACGTTATTACCATAAAACATAACATTATAAAATACACAACACTAACCTAACATTACCCACATATACAATAACATATTTGACAAATAAGTATGTTTACCTTTCTTTATCAACAACTGTTGTCAACAAGTATTGCCATATCAACTTTTCCTCATCATCCAATGGACTGTTTAAACTGACCTCTTGAACACCTCCTTCATCCTCCTCTAAATCTGATTCAACTGAACTTTGTGACAACAACTTAAAACTTGGGACCGTATTATCAACTACCTTTGTTCTCTTTGATCTTCTCTTTTCAACCTCGTCAACTTTGTTGTCCAAAATCACACCCCTAATAATATCATCCACCTTGCCCTCATTCATCACTTTCCCTTCATCACCCTTTGTTCCCAATTTTTTGTTTGCCTTAATATATACCTTTTTCCCCCTAAGAACCCCAAGACACACCTTTTCCGCTTCTACCTTATCAACATGCTCAACATCTCCGACTCCATCTGATTTCTTACTATCCATTACATCTACCGTTGTATCGTCCTTACCACTTTCCGGTACCACGACATTATCATTCACGCCAAACTGATCATCATTTGCCTCACTTGTACTTGCATTCATCTTGATGCCGAATAAGCAATGATAACTTTCAACTAAGCTTGCCACCTTGTTGTCATCAGGAAATTTTGAGCACGCATCAATTATACACTTGTCCAACACATCTTTCTTCTCAACAATACCATCTATCAACCGTTCAATCTTCGTAATGTGCTCCTAATTAACAACAAAAAAAAAAAAATCAACATTTGATCATTCCTATATGACGAAACAATACATAACATAATGCACTTGTGAAACATGCGATTTTTTTTTTTATGAAAAATTAACATCAATATACATTTATTGTTTTCTAAATACCTCTAAAAACACATTACAACATACTTTATAAACACAATTATTACACAACAAAAAACACATCAGAATGCACATGTGCATTTAATTATGCTTTATGTTATGCACATGTGCATTGTCTAACATTTATTCTCAACTATATCACTAACATACGTCATGCACATTTGCAAATATTTCGAATTTAACAATCCAACATTTAACAATACAATACATACCTTAACATTTTCTGAACTTCCATCCTCTTTCATTCTTATTGCATCATCTTTAGAACCATCCTCACCTTCCAGGTCGACATAAGCATCCCTCAATCCACATCGTCCGAATCCACCATTTTTAATCTCAATTTTTTCTCTTTTACTCAACATTTCTTTAGTCCAGAACTCGATCGGGTGCATTCTTCTTACGCTATTCAGCTCCCCACATACCGTCCTGTCAACATACAATAACTGCACATGTGCAATAATACTATAATAGTTAAATTATAACAATCAATACATTCCATAAACAAACAATCACAATGATTTTTTTAAAATATACAATAATTAAAATAATATCATACCACTAATATTGTCAACGCCCCGTTGAAATATTTTGTGTTATTTAGCCGATCCCAATTGTTCTTGCTTTCTCTCATTACCCCACACACATAAGAACACCAATTCACATCCTCTACTTTCAACTCATCATTCAAGTATGACAAAAAATCTGTTTTGCAACTCCCGCTTTTATCTATTTCAACCATCGTGTTCATAAACAATGTTATGAAATCATATTCAAAAAATACCCCATCATCATCTGGATTCTTCTCAATTCTTTCAACAATCCTACTCGGTGTTAATAAAGATCCTTTATACAAATCCAACCATTCTCTAACTGTGTCATCACCATCATCATTCGTCTTTTGATTTTCTTGCAACACTATTCCATTATTTTTCAACCCTAACAATCTGCTAACCCCTTCTTCATTCACATCTATCACACCATTTTTTGTTTTAATCACCATTTGTTTTCCATCAAAGTTGTCTACAACGTAGTGTGACAACTTTGCCGGTAACCCATCTGTTTTCAGTTGTAACATCTTACCAAAACCTATTCTTACAACTGCCTCTCTTTGTCTTTTTGACAACGCTCTTATTCCCAGACAAAGTTGACGTGGTGTAACACGTGTTCGTATCGAACGCCAATTTGTTCTTTTCACGACAATCTTCTTCTTTGACTTCACTGCTACTGTTTTAACACGCTTTGTTTTAAATTCCTTTTTTGCATTTACATCTGCACACACATTTGTCATACAACATATTATATCATGTTCATACATGACAATGCACATGTGCATAATCAACAATATGTGTTAAATATTTAGCATAACGTACCATCATTATCCGCCGCTTCCACATGCTTCCGTTTGTTTGATCTTGTTTGAATCTTTCTTTTTGAAACTTTATCTGCATATAATATATTTTGTGTGCAATCATTCAACATTTAATATTTCATAAAAAATGCATTTATGCACATGTGCATTCTATATATATTAAATAAATAACATAACTACAACCTGACTCAACTTCCTGACAAACCGTGTCATTACCAGCTTCTGAAAGTTAAAACGGGTCTTAATTAGTTTATGCTATATATTAACTAAATAACTTAGCTAATGACAAGTTAATTTTAATCATATCAACACTAAATGAATGATGCTAACCTGTTTCAACTGTTTGATCAACGGTTGTTTCGTTGTCTTCACTTGCATCTGGTAATTTTTTTGTGTTTTTATCTCTTGACTGTAAAACAAATGTTACTTTCTTCGCTGTTTTCCCCATCTGTTAAGTACAAATATTAGGGAACGTATAAGAAAACCGATATTTTAATATGAATGCACATGTGCAACAATATTAGTTTGATAATTACAACAAAACATTTGCACCTATTCATTATTTGTTACTCAGTTATAACAGTTTGCTGTTTACAATTACTTTTTTAATATCACAATTTACGTTTTGCACATGTGCATTCATATTCAAACGATTGCACTTGTGCATTAACCTGGTCGGATTGTACAATATACAATGTAAAACTCACATTATCTTCCTAAATAATATGTTCATACATTTTACCGTATATACCACATCCCTAATAAACTTTCAAATTTCACAGTTATACATTCAAAAAATTCTGATCCAATAAAAATTGCAGAATATAATCTTAAGTTCCTACTATCTTAATATCTCACACAGCGGATTAACAACAATCCTATGCAATAACCTTCTTATCACATATTTCTTTCATCATTAATTTCAATCTAAACCAGCACTTGACCTCTGTTAGCAACATAAATCACATTCATAATAGTAATAATAACAACTAACCCTAACAAACCACTGTCCCTTGATTTTACTGTACACCTTATTCCACTAATCTACACACTATACAAGTAAATCGGTTAAGAAACGTACCTAATATATAAACCTAATTTACAAATCGAACAGAAATCATAACAATCAGTTTTATATTATTCTAATTTATCTCAATAAAAGAAATAAAGACATAATCAATCAAAACTTTACCGTTGATGGTGGACGACGGAAAGCCTTTGGTGGACGATGACGGCGGTTGCAGCGGACGGTGGACTGACGTTCGACGGAAAGTGGCCGGACGATGGGACGGTGGGACGGGGAGCGACTGTTTGTGTAACTAGGGTTTGTGGAAGGAAAGCGACGGTTTGATTATTTATGTTGACTGATCCACGTTTTAATTTGTTCATTATGGACCGGATCCACATTTTTTAACCCGGTTATATTTTGTGTTTTAATTATAATGTGTATTTACAATAATGCCATCCATTCACACTGGTTTTCTGGTTCTCTCCTTAAAGTTGGTTCTCGTATGATCCCTACCCTATATATATATATATATATATATATATATATATATATATATAGGGTCAGGATTCTGTACAAGGTTTTTTTTTGTGAGAAGTGTGAGATTTATTAAAAATTGATACTTAGGCATCATTTTTGAACTTAGTCGTGATGTTTTGGATTGTTTTGCCTATAAAAACACCAAACATAACAATTAAAAACCTTAGGCTTAAAACTTAAAACACCATGCTAAGAACATTAGCAGTGTGTTTTAAGCGTTAAGTGGTGTGTTTTAGCTGTTTTTTAAATTTAATGACTATAATACATTGTATTGTGTTTTAGATTGTTGTGTTTGGTGTTTTTCAAGTTAAAACAATCTAAAACATCATTCCTAAATCCAAAACATGATGTCTACATGTCAATTCTTAGTCATTCTCACACTTCTCACGAAAAATGTACTTTGTACAGGATCCTAAACCTATATATATATATATATATATATGTATCGGGAAAATATAAATTGAAAACCCCCTTGAGTTAAGAAAACTTAGAAATCCCATATAAAAACTTTTTTTTTTTTGAAAAAATTACACAAGGTAACATACATGTATTTAAGTGTTTTGGGCAAAAAAAAAAAATTAAAAAAACGCCGAGGGAATTAAAAAAAATAAACAACACAAATTTTGTGACAGCGCTGTTAACATATATTAGAAAGCAGAAAACATACGTTAACAGCGCTATAACATATGTTAAAAGGCAGAAAACATATGTTAACAGCGCTGTTACAAAGTTTGCGTTGTTTATTTTTTTAAAAATATCTCATCGGCGCTTTTTTATTTTTGGCCCAAAACGTTAAAAAATATGTATGTTACCTTGTGTAATTTTTTCAAAAAAAAAGTTTTTTTAGATGGTTTTTACATGGGTTTTCTATGTTTTCTTAACTTAAGGGGGTTTTCAATTTATCATTCCCATAATATATATATATATATATATATATATATATATATATATATATATACAGGGAGAGTTATTTTGAGAATGCTAAATATCGTGAGAACAAATGGGAAAACCAAACAAAATCAATTTTTTCAATATATACATCGTGAGAAGAGTAAAAAATGAATTTTCTTTCCAAATTACTCATCTTTACTTGCAAAAACACTTTAAAATTAACTTTTTACATATGTAAAAACACTTTATTTTGGCACGTTTAAATTTTATGCGTAAATTGTGTTTTTGAGATTGTATTTTAATAATAAA
>CM061224.1:88178220-88445930 GCA_030844895.1 Ambrosia x helenae
ACTGGTGTTATTATTTTTTTCTGTTATTTTTATTATTATTTTTATTTTGGGAATGGGTAGGTGCTGTAAACACATATGGAATTACTAGAGTTAAATTTGATAAAATTTGAACATATTGTACAAGTGTTAATAATTTGTCTGATTTCTAATATTTAGTTGTTTTGTTGTTGTGGATGGTTTGTTTGATAGCTCGGGACAAATAACAACTTTTAGTTTTTGAATAGCAGGCACGAAGATGATGATGTTTTTCGTTTAAGGGGATGATGCTGTGAAGATGACGATGATGGTGTAGTATGATGTAAGAAAACATTGGTGTAAATATCAGTTTACACTAGTGTAAATATGAATGTATAGATGTTTGATGGTTATTTTACACCACCTGTAGTATCATTTTGTAAGAAAACACTGGTGTAAGCATCAGTTACACCAGTGTAAATATTAATGTATTATCATTTTGTAAATATTAATGTATTGTAGTATTATCTAGTTTTGGTTTTTTAAACTAGTGTATTTTTTGTATAAGTTGTGTATGGCAAATTTTACGCTGGTGTAAATCATCCGTATTATATGATTTTTGTTTGGTTTTTTACACCAGTGTGAATTATACTTATCATATGTTGGTTTTGGTTTTTACAACATATTTTGTGTATGGCAGATTTACACTGGTGTAAATAATCACACCAATGTAAATCATGATAGATCATCTTATCAGATTTTCTTTTAAAAAATGATTTTTTTGAATAATTAAATAAAAAATTAAAATAGTATTATAATAATTATTTTCTCTTTCATGGTGCTTTTACTAAAATGCCCCTTAATGTACTTTTTGTATTAAAATATACTAATAATATTTTAATTAACATGTAAAGACAAAAAAAATATCAAGATTAAATCTCAACCATAGGATCATCAAAATCAATGGTCCACAAGAGTTCTCTAGTTCTCACAACTCAATGTGGTTTTCACACGATCCTAACCCTATATATATATATATATATATATATATATAGGGGGAGGATAAATTGAAAACTCACTTGAGTTAAAGAAACCTTGCAAACCCATTCTTGACCATTGATCATCTATCATCAATGGCCTAGATTAGATCTAACTTTTTGCACTTTATCTTAGCATTATTTTAATTAGAAAAAGTACCAAAAGGGTAAAAAGGGTAATTGGCTACATCACTCTCTCTCTCTTCTCTATCTGATTTTTCTCTTCTCTCTCCTCTCTCTCTCTCTCTCTTATCTTTTCTTTCATTTCTCTTTCCTCTTTCTTTTTTTCTCTTCAATATCTCGCCATCTCTTCTCCGTTTTACCTTTAATTTCAAAGTTTTTACCTATAAAATGGGCAACAGATTTGTCTGTAACAAACTTTTGTGTTACGTTGTAACATATTTTATGTATCATTTATAAGTAAATAGTATGTTACAACTAATCTGTTACAACTTATTTTACATTCATATTACATTGTCAACATAACATATATATATGTATATGTGTAATATGTAACTACGTAAAACTAATATGGGTAACACTAAAAAAAGTATGAAAAAAAATAATTCTAACCGCAATTAATATGGATGATTTTAACATTGTAACATTTAAAAACATATGATTTACAAACATATGTACATGTAACAGGATGAATTTAACATTGTTACAAAGAAAAAGCAACATATAATTTACAACTTAAGAATGTTACAAAAAAAATCCAAAACTAAGCCCTTGTTCTCATCTTCATCAACAACCCATCTACCTTCATTTGAAAGAAATTAAATGTTAATTAACAATCTTTTAAAGAAATTAAATGTTAATTAACAATTTTTTAAAAAAATTAAAGAATAAAGTTATAGAAAACACTACCTGAATTTGAAAAACACACCCCCAAAACAACACCACTGATGGTACTTGCTAAAAATTTAGATATGATGGTGATGGTTCGAATTAAATCTACACTTTTCTTATCTTCCAACATCAAATAACAAAAAATAGTCTCTTTTCATACAGAATTAAAAGTCAAATGGCAGGGATAGGATTACCATTGGCATCAAAGTTGACCCAGACACCGACTAACGCCATTTGCCGATCTGCTACTTCTCTGACCCGCTGCTGGCCTCCTCCGTTAAAATGACCGTCTCCGTCGACGAGAAGAAGAAGAATTTCACCCTAAAAAAATCTGAACACGCTTTTAACGCCGCCAAGATAATATATTAGTAATATGTGTTTCTACGATTAGATCTTGGTTAAACCCTCCGTTGTTGAGTACGGACCCAACGAAAACTCAACCTGGGTTCAGAATTAAAAACCACCGTTCCCACCATCCCCAGATCTGTACCATGACGGTGTTACCATGATTAAATATTTGTTGTAAAACAAATCCTTTCTTTTCTTTTTGTAAAAGTTGACGCCACCCTTTTTAACTTCAAATCCACATTGCATCTTCTCCAAGAAAGCCATGAAAAAAGAACCGTAACCTTTGCTTTTGTAAAAGGAAAATGAGTTGAGATTTCTTATGGGTGTATGAGTTACAGAGGATGGAGGTGGTTGGGTGGTCTTTATTATATAAAAAGAATAGAAAAAAGCTGACATTAATATTATAGAGGAGAGAGAAGACAAGAATGGATATAATGACGAAAATGCCCTTACAAGGGTTGGAAGAATGAATGATGTGAAGGAACCATGACGATGTATTGAGTTTTCATAGTTTCTTTAACTGGAGAGGGTTTCCTAGTTATACTTTCCCTATATATATATATATATATATATATATATATATATAGGGTAGGGTTCAATTAGGAACCAACCCTTAGTTAGGAACTTTAGGAACCAATCTCATCCATCCATCTTCAATGGCATGATGGTAAATATGTTACACATTAATTAACTTTTTAATTAAATCAAGGGGTAATATTGTCTTTTGGTATTTGAGTTTTAATAGGTTATTTAGTATACATTGTAACTGACAAAACAATTATAGAACAGTGTTTAGTATCGTCATATTCAAACAATTATACATCGGTGTATACAATATACATCAGACCCTAATAAAATTGATGCTATAGAACAGTGTTTAGTATCGTCATATTCAAACAATTATACATCGGTGTATAGTCCAATCATTGCTACAAAAAACATTATACTGTACGATAACATTAAACAACTATACGTCAGTGTATATTCATATTCCAACAATTATACATCAGTGTATAGTCCAATTAGTACTACAAAAACATTGTACTGTACCATAATATTCAACAAATATACATCAGTGTATATTCATATTTCAACAATTATACATCAGTGTAAAGTCCAATTAGTGATACAAAAACATTCTATAGTACCATCAAATTCAACATATATACATCAGTGTATATTATGTTTAATTATATTACCAGCTTATTGTATCTGTAAGCTTCAGGAAATATACGCTGGTGCATACCAACCTATTAAACTAAGAGGAAATCTTATTGTTTCTGTGTGCTTCAACGAATAACAATAATTAATACACCGGTGTATAATTCCAATTTTGTACGTAAAAAAAATGAACTGTATAATACAAAACAATTATTTCGCAAAAAATACACTACTGTATCAACATAGATATCCAATGCGAATGAACCCCATGCACTCACACGAAACTGATAGGTTGGTCTTATCAAGAGTAACCTGAAACAAAGAAAAAGGTTGTTTAGTATATACATCAGTGTATACATACAATATACATCAGACCCTAATAAAGTTGATGCTATAGAACAGTGTTTAGTATCGTCATATTCAAACAATTATACATCGGTGTATATTCCAATCATTGCTACAAAAACATTATACTGTACGATAACATTAAACAACTATACGTCAGTGTATATTCATATTCCAACAATTATACATCAGTGTATAGTCCAATTAGTACTACAAAAACATTGTACTGTACCATAATATTCAACAAATATACGTCAGTGTATATTCATATTTCAACAATTAAACTAAGAGGAAATCATATTTCAACTATAGAACAGTGTTTAGTATCGTCATATTCAACAAACATTGTACTGTACCATAATATTCAACAAATGTAAGCTTCAGAAAATATACGCTGGTGCATACCAACCTATTAAACTAAGAGGAAATACATTGGTGTATATCAGTTTCTTTTTTTCTTTCATTCATCATCATCAACATAGATATACATTGGTGTATATCCGTTTTTTTCCAGCTTACATGACTATAATTTTGACACACATATACATTGGTGTATATCTTTGTTGAAATGTAAGTTAAATAAATCAGTGTACACCATAATAGATGTTGAGGTTTATTCCTTTTTGTATATGAATGAAATATACATTCCTGTATATCTGGCTGGAACCTATATGAAACTAGATACACCTGTGTATATACCATCAGTAAACTAGAACAATATTATTAAAAATATTAGTAATACTCTACATAAATTTATTAGATACACCTCTGTATATAACAATTTATGAAACTAAAACACTCTACATCAATTCCACATTAAAAAATATTATTAACTTTGACCACAAAATATAAAAATAAAAATCTGTGTATATAACAATATTATTAGATACAATAATATTATAACAGTTTATGAAACTAAACAAAACAATTTCTGAATCAAGCAGCTTTAGCGATTAAAGCTTTTCAAACTGTAAATTACAACACGAAACAAAAAAACGCATATATGTTATAATAAAGTTAATGCATAATCTATACATTATAAATATGTATCTGGATAATGGACGGCAACGGTTTGGATGGCTTTTGAATCTCCAACGATTATTATTAAAAAAATAGGAGAAGCAATGGGGGATGAATCTTTTAAATGGAGAAGATGAATTAGGGTTTTGATTAGGAGAGAATATATATGTAAATATGTAACTGATTATTAAAAAAGATAATTAATTAGATGTCTAATTACACTTATACCCTTTAGATCAAAATCAAGGATGGATGGCTAGGATTGGTTCCTAAGTTCTTAACTAGGGTGGTGGTTCCTAATTGATCTCAATCCTATATATATATATATATATATATATATATATATATATATATATATATATATATATTTTGTACGGAGTACTTTGTTGATTTAAATAGAGGATGGGGGTGCAAGATTACATAGCCAACTCATATATTAAATTTAAAACAAATGTATTAGGTCGTTCTTAATTACGGTTTTCTGTTTATTCTTGGTTCTGCATTGTTTGAACTAGGAATTTCCCGTCGCGCGTTGCAGCGACAAAACTGGACTTCCTTTTGCATACTTTGTGAGTAGGTAGGTAGGTAACAATCCAACTCCAGGACATTTGAGTAAGCACAGTTGAGTGTTGACCCTTGTAATTTCAGTAATTAAACTTCCTGGAAAAAGAGCAAAATGGAAACCCCAATCAGTAGATCAGTTTTGACCCATTGGTGCACCACATCTTCAGCTAAGAGTAATCAGAATTAAGCTATAATAGTACTCTGCAAAGAAGCACATTGAATATGCATGAAGTGATACCAATATAACTGATCAACTTTAAAGATATTTTGTATACTTTCTGAAAGTTGAGCCATTTTCTATCCTCCATGGTTAAAATTCAAATCTCATTCGAGTTTACATTATTAGCTAAAAAGGAAAAGAAGAATACTAATAATACACCCATGACCTGCATGCTTAAATTAATCTTATTTCTAATTTTAGATGGTACTAATGTATTGCAACAGTGGCATCTTTATGAATTACTTTTTTTATGCTAGACAACATCAAAACTTTTAAACAAAAATGAGTTACTCTCTAAAAAGAAAGAGATGACGTCACTTTCTGCAACGTATTTTATTTTGTAAAACCGGCCAAATATCGATTTCGAGCAGATGTAATTTGTGTTACGCATAAATCATAGGCAAAACTTCAAAATAACTTACCATTAGCAACTTCCTATAACTTTATAACTATGATTAACTCATATAACTGAAGGAATACTCGTGGTAACTTAAAGTCTATATAAAAAAAGAGTATGAGGGACATTTTTGTTTACCTTAATTAGCAAGAGAAGGATTGGAAAAAGACCTGTAGCATGTACGATGACAATTCAATTTAGTGTTTTGAGTGTTTAAATTTTGTTATAATGGATGTAGCAGCTAAACATTTAAATTTTGTTATCATGTACACGACTTACCAGCTTTGCAAAGAGTAGCACACTATGCATTTGCTTCTGAGAGAGAGAGAGCCTACAAGAATACACATTCAATATTTAAAAAATAGATGTGATTTTGACTTGTCTATACCAATATTTCATTTATTTTCTGTTTTACATTGTTACCTCAATGACAGGCACTCCCATAAGCCTCGAAAGTTTTTTACAATCCTCATTATGTTGTTTGGTCACCTGGAAGCCAATAAAAATTAAACTTATGAACTTTGTTAACTTCTCATTTTGTTGCGGCTTGCTCATAACTTTTTACTTACCTTTACTGTGAGTTCATTAAATTTCTCTTTATCTTCACTACAATAACATCAACAATATGTAAGGAATGATTAGGTGAAGAGTGAATATTACATGAAACGAATTAAAGAATGGAAACAGCCTCACCTAAGCGGCTAAGCCTCTGTTGCGTCTTCTCTCCTTGAGTAATTGTATAATAACTCTTAAAACCATTAAACCTTACAAAAAAAAAACTAATGATATTAATTTAACAAAAATCAGGTTATTGGATACTGTTTTGCAACCTCTTGTTTCTAACTGTAAAGTAGTTAGCTGGTCACTTCACCGGCCTTCTTGGTCAACATATCTGCCCCACTTTGTCCAAGAACAATATACGTCACAATATTATCAATAAAACATACTCTGTGTCATATATGTTCAAATGAAGAGAAGGGAACATAAATTAAGGTAACAGAAACGCTAGCATCAATACCAATTTTCCGAACAAAAAAACTTTCAGATTTCTGCTCGTTTATAGCCTCCGGGGCATTATCAAGTAAAAGCTCTGTAAAACCCTAATCAAAAAATTTCTAGATAACAATTGAGTCCAATGTTCAACGTTAAATACCTGCCACTCGAGCTAAGCAACATTAGTAATGGCGTCAGGAGCCGCTTAAAGATAAAAAAAACCGGTGCTGGAGTTTATCAACATCACCAAGCGACATGAAAAATAGAAAGGACACAGCCTTGCCTGATCAGGAACTTAAATCGAGGCTCAGATGAGGCAAGGTACGGCATCACTGCCTTCAAAACTCGAAAGTGTTAACAAATTCAAGAACCTTACAAATAAGCTTACCTCATCAGCATCGAATCAAACATACCCATCCACAGACACACATAAACTGAATTCAAACAAAAACAAAACAAAATAAACAAATGAATTACCGAGAAAATCAAAAATAGAAATTAGCCTTAACAGCTACAAAACAACAAATAACACAAAAACAAAAAGAGGGTTTTAGCGTTTACATTGAGGGGTGTACTGAGGATGATGAGCTTGATTGGCATTTATATAGTTAATTGTATGTGAAATCGGAGCACCAATGTTGTTGAACACATCTCTAAACGTACAAACAGAACAATAAAATATTAGAACAGTCAAATTTATGTCAATAATCATGCGTTTAAGGGTTTTTTTTAAAGAGTGGTTTTAATAATACCTTAAGGGCTTCATATAGGTACCAGTAGCCGTAGAGCAGAGGGGATGACTGAGATTTTGCGAGAAAGTGTTCATCTTTTTTTCTACTATATTTTACCGGTAGAGCCTCCGCCACCACCATTAGATGCGGCATACTGCAGTTGTGGGACCTGTGTGGTTCACGCGCTACGGCGGCGCTCTGCCTTGGCTTCCTCCATCAGCGGTGGCCGGAGACTATCCGGCTCCCCATCTCTCTCTCTCTCTTCCGGCTTATAATCGTTGCCTAAAATAACCAGCTTATAGTCTTATTTGTATGATTTTATTGAAAATTTTTATTGAAAAATGATTATTTATGTCAAAACAAAACCTGGCGTGATTTTAGGAAAGAAGATGTCAGTGATGAAGATACGTGATAGATGCTCTCTACAACTGATGAGAGGAGGATGTTGACATATGGCAACAAATAACTATACCCTCGACAAACAAATTATTTACTTGATTGCCACTAACTATTCATCTTCAGTTTATATTAATACATAGTATATAATATTGTTGTAAGACCCCCATAGTGGGGCGTTATATATCAAGAATTTTAAAAAATTGCGCCCCCCACACCGCTACAGGGGGCGCTATATAGCAAATTTGGGTGTGGGCTTTATATTTATAACGCCACCTGATTATAAATCCATCCAATCAAACCTTGCCATGTGGCAAGGTCAAAGTCAAACTTATTCTTTATTTTTAATAATAATAATAATAAACATAATAACAATAATAACTTAAATTTAAGCATAAAATTTATTAGATTAAAAAAAATAATAATAAAAAAAATAATTAATATTAAAATTTTCCCCCCAAACCGTTTGAAATTCAAAATTCTCCCCCCCCAAACGTTTGAATTTCAAATTTTGAACTTCAAACGTTTTCCCCCCAAACCGTTTGAATTTCAAAATTTTCTAACCCTATAAATACAACACCAAAACTGATTTTTCAGTCACACCTCCAATTCCTCATCCTCAAAACAATGAATAACATGGTTGCCGGTTTTCAACCAGGAGCTGCCGGACCGTCTAATATCCGGCAGTACTCTCGCCGGGTCCGGGGACGGGTCCGCCCCCGGAGACTACCATTCACCTCCTCTACTCCTCCTACTGCTGCACAACCTCCTCTTTCTCCTCCTCCTCCTCCTCCACAACATTGGTTATATCCCCCTCCTCCTGCTGCTGCTGCTGCACAACCAACCTTTCCTCCTCCTGAAGCCGATGATGACTGGACGGATGAGGAAATGGTCTGGGCCATGGATTATGTCATGGCCCAGAAATAAATGGAGCGTCTAATGTTGTCGGCCCCTACCCCCCGGACTGCTGCTATCCCCACCCCACCCCCTACCATCAGACTACCCCCACCCCCACCCCCACCCCCTACCACCAGACTACCCCCAATGTAACATTTCGCATTGAATTCCTTGTACGTTACGATTATTATTAATAAAACGTCGAATTTTATCATTTATCGTCCTTTTAAAAATGTTTCATGACACATTGGGACCCCTAGTACTATGCTATAAGTATATATTATATATATATTAGGTATATAATTATCAAAAAAATATTGCCTGGGCCGGGATTCGAACCCGAGCCCATGGCCGGTTCAACATACACCCACAACACCAAACCAGCTGGTCTACAGCTTCACTTGGTATAATCCTGAATTACATTAAATATATATTAAGTTTGGAGGTGCAGTTGACTTATGTGAAGTCAACTGCGATGAACACCCTTCAAAATTCAAATCATTTCCGCGTTTTTGAATCCAAGTATGGTAAACTACGTTGATGTTTGACTAAAACGCGTGTGAAACACGCTGAATCATCTTCAATACCTTCCTAATTGCATCCAATTACACGTCATAGACTTAAATAGGGTCAACTTACCAATTCGCATAACCCGAGCCTTCCACTATAAATTGAACCCTTCATTTCACTCTATACTCGCCGATCGTTTCTCCCTTACCTTCAATTTCTGCTAAAAATCACCTCTCAAGCTTCATTGTTCGCGTTTGACCTTTCTGGTTGACCACTCCCAATCGCGTGAAAAAGCTTTGTAAGTTCTTATGTTTTTACACGGTTTTGTTCATCGGTCATCTCACAACAATAACCCTATGATCAATCGGGTTATTGTTTGTCTAATTTGATTATTGTTAAAGCTAGGGTTCGAACGCATTTGATTTGGGGATAATTGTTCTGCAGACCTTGTTATTTAATTTAAACAGAGACAAAACAAACAAAACCACTGATCTAGATCAAGTGGTTGTGCCGTCTGTTTGTGAACAAAGGTACGCGGGTTCTAGTCCCGTATACCACACCCTTTTCCCTTTCTTTTATAAGAATTATAAATCAGTTTTTTAACATAACTATATAATTAATTTTAAAAGAAGTTTATTCGTTCTCAGGGTCCAGCCCAGTTGGTGGCTGGGCTTGTGATAAAAACTCCACCCGGTCTCAGACCCGGGTTCGAGCCTTGGCATACACAACTCTTTTTTTTAAAAAAAACCTTTACTTTTATATATTCTCTATTATTTTTAAAAATGGTTTTAAAATACTAAAACTCCTTTATAAATTCTACAAAAATTATTTTATGTTATTCTAATAGAAAAGTTTAACATACAATTTTTAGTTTTCCAAAAATTATTTATTTAATATATATAATAAATATTTCAAGTTTATTCTATTATAATTATAAAATTCTATAAAAATATCAAAACGATTATATAAATTTCCACAAAAACTATTCTGAGTTGATAAAACATTAAACATTTCTGAAATGATTTTTATTTCTGAAAAATCATTTATTTAATATTTTTAATCAATTTTTGTTATTTTTAATCATAAATAAATCATAATAAATTCATTTTTCAACATTTTTGCACCAAAATTTTATATAAATTATTTCTTTCTATTTAGAATAGAAATACAAATTTTAATTGAAAAATTCTTTAATTTTAATATTTTTAGATATTAAAGTTGTATTTTAACAAAATAGAAATAAATAGATTAAATATTCTATTTTTAGGAAAATAATTTTATAAAAATTATTTTCATACTTAAAACCTTATAATGTGACCATCTTTAATCTAAAGTTTACAAAAAGGCTTTTGTGTATTTATTTACCGAATTTCCCTTATTTATTAAACAATTTAATTATTAATCAAACGAATACTTATTCCCAAATTAGAAACCCTAGAAAATACTTGTAGACTAGAAAGACTTAGACTTATTTGTTACCTTATACATCAGGTAATACTTGACAACTTTGGGGCTACACATATTCTATTTCCCGAGACTTAATACTTTGCTAAGGTGAGTTTACGTAACCATGTTTATGCAATTCTTTATACTTGCAATATTATACTTAAGCAATTCTACATACATGTCTAGTTGTAAACTTTAATGCCTCATGACTTAGACAACTACTGTTAGACTTAAACTTCAACTTACATAATCATTAGCTATGGCCAAGCCGGCGATACTCAATAATAGATCTATTGGATTGACAATCCCACCTAGATTCGTTGACCATCTTTTATGGGGAGCGCGGGTGATTGTTATCGTTCCAACGTGATATTAAGGTGAACCGTGGATGACGGGATGGACCTAAACTTGTCGGAGGTTTGATTATGTGCATACTATACTTCATGTTTATTCATGTAGACTTAAACTTACGATAGACATATGAATTGCTAAACTTTTATTCTTAAACTTAATTGCGTGACATGGCTTATGTATTCTCACCAACTTCTAGTTGACCCCCCCATTTTTACAACTCAACAGGAAATAATGATGCTTGAAGTCTAGAGCTAGCATGAGGAGACAATTTGAAGTTTATGCTTTGTTTGGCTTTTTGATGTATTAGAATTTCATTCAAGACTTGTTATGTATTTTCAATTTTGGATATTTTACTTTAAATAAATTTCAATTAAAACTCGAATACCATGTGCTAATGTATACTCATTCTTACGTGACACCTCGATGTTTCCGCCATCGGTTGGGGTGTTACAGATTGGTATCAGAGCCTTGGTTATAGGAAATTAGGTTATTAGAAAATAATCTAGACTATAACCTTAGGGATTTAAAACAGTACTTGCTTCTCCTACTTGTAAACCTAATTGCTTCCTTAATCTTATCCCTATCCTACACCTTTTACAACCCTAAGCCTTACAAGTGACTGCTCTTATTCGTCTGCTGCAATCCTAATCCACCATTAGATTAATAGGACAAAATCCTCAGGTTTAGCCTGAACCACCTTGAGATCTCGTTGAAGCTCTAGATTTTAATAACGAACACGTGCAATCTGGAAGGGTGAACGCCTGTATTCTGAGTCTTTTGTCTAGGCTGGCGTTGCGCATATATCCCAATCAGACGAGGGACCCGGATGCCTACCTGGGAATTCTCGGGATGAGTGTTCACTTATAGGCTAAAGCATATCTTCACTATGTTATTAGAATCTAGAATCTTTGATAAGTCAACGTTTCGTTTATTTGTTTTAACTAATGAATAAATGATTACATTCCTTATATTACCTCATTCATTTCATTGTGTCTCTTACAGATCATGCCTCCACGTCGCAGCACTCGCAATAGCAATGGTGAGAACCATGAGGAAGGTGGCGACAACCACAACCATAACCACAACGCTAACCACAATAACAACAATAACAACAATAACAACAACAACAATGGCGTTGATGCTCAACTGGCTGCGATCATCTCTCAACAAATGGCACAACAGATCGCAACTCTGGTTCCTAACTTACTGGCTCAAGTCATCCAGATGAACGGAAACGGTAATGGAAACGGAAACCACAATGGAAACGGGAATGGCCTCCCAGCTTGCACTCTTAAACACTTTAATACCTGTAATCCCCCTAAGTTCAGTGGAGATGAAGGAGCTACGGGTCTTCTACAATGGTTCGAGGGTATTGAGAATACCTTCATTAACAGTGAGTGTCCCGATAACTTTAAGGTCCGTTATGCCATGAGTGTTCTTCACAAACGAGCACTCACTTGGTGGAATGAGGAAAAGCGCACCCGCGGAGCTGAAGTTGCACTTGCTATGACCTGGGATCAAGTCAAGGAGATTATGAAAAATGAGTTTTGTCCCCGTAATGAGGTTAAGAAACTGGAAGAAAAGTTCCACACCCTTGCTCAGGATAATGGGGAAAACCTTGCTTATAATACCCGCTTTCACGAGCTCAGTTTGTTGTTTCCCCATAAAGTTACTCCCCTACCTATAGTCATCGAGAAGTATATCGGTGGCCTACCTATGCAAATCCAGGACACGGTATGGGGAAGGAATCCTGCTACCTTGGAGGAAGCCAAACGCCTGGCGGCTACTCTCACCGATAATCATGTGAAGAACGGTACTCTTTTTCGCAAGAACACCAAGAAGACTGCTGCAAAAGACACTCCTCAGCCCGCTATTGTGGTTAAGCCTGAGACCTCAACCAACAGGAAGCGCAAGGCTAGGAACTACATGGTTGCTACCACCCCGCCTGCAGTGCAAAACCCAGCCAAGAAACCGTATGTCGGGAACCACCCTCTTTGTAACACTTGTCAATACCACCATCTTGCTGACAGACCATGCCGCCAATGTAATAACTGCAAGCGGTATGGACACTGTCACACCACGCCAATGGCGGAAACACGTGGCGCGACGCTCGAAAGCATATCAAAGTCAAGATTAACACAAACTATATTTAATTAGAAAAGATCATTATATTAAGATGTCGGGAAGGAGTACCTGGTTTCAAACATTACTTAAAACCACAAACATTAAGTTTTAAAGTGGGGTGTTTCCGTTTATGTCCCAACCCGAAGGTAACAATAGATGAAAACCCCCAACCATTGTCCGACATCCCAAATTCCACCGTACTAGCCGCATACCTGTTCAGCACTTAGTTACCTGAAAGATATGTTTAAAAAGACGTCAATATATAAAATATTGGTGAGTTCACAGGTTTTAGTTTCGTAAATACGACATTTTTACATCCTGTGCAAATCCAGCACATTTTTACATCCTGTGCAAATCCAGCACATTTTTATATCCTGTGCAAATCCAGCACATTTTTATATCCTGTGCAAATCCAGCACATTTTGTGGCCTTTGTATGGAGTAGCTAGCTCCTACAAATTATGATGATAAGCAATCCCCTGAGTCCCGTAACCAAACCAAGACTAATAAATATGCCCCGCTCCAAGTCGTTTCTCGGAAACCAACGACTTAAGTTCAGAATACGTGCACCTCTTGTCTTTACCGGGTTGACGCTATCAACCAGAGGTGGGCCTCGTCAGGCACCAATAGTACTATCCAAATATTCCTTTGGTTTCATTTTACCTGAATTAATGGTTACAGTAGCGAGGACCCAACCCCGAGTGGCGACCAAAAACTCAAGTACTCATCATGCCACTTACCACATTTTAACCTTTGAAAACATTTCAGTATGTGATAATTTTTGACAAACATATCTTTCCCCCAGTTAAAAACAGTAAAATGGGGCCGTGAAACTCACCTTAATTTCCATGCTTAGCTAGCAAATAAAATCCAAAGCCTTGACCGACTTCCTCGTGCCCTAATTACCAATAAAGGACACCTTAAAGTCTATCATATATAAATCTAGCTTATTTTTCCGGTTAAAAGATAGTTTACTCAACTATCTTGACTCGTGTGTACTAACCCGAGTCCTTAAGTGTTTTAACTCGACGAACCGATCGTGACTTATCATAGTTCATGTGTTCACTTACGACATAGTACCCAGGTTGCGCACCTGTTACTATTCGTGTGTAAACCATGTTGGACTACTATCATGAACGTATAACTCATCCTGCGCCGTAGCTCGTCTCGTGATCTGGATAAATGTATTTGACTTATATACGTACTTTTAGAAAAACACACTTTGAGTAACCATAATATAGTTACAAAAACCAATTAGTAACAATTGTTTAATTGTCAAAGACCTTTGAAAGTCGACTACGTTTGACCCTCGGCAAGTACTACATATTTGTCTTGGAAATGTTGTGAAAGATTTACCAACCATGTTTCAAACAATCATGTGAAACAATCAATTGTCGAAGACGATGTGTTTTGTATAAAACTCACTTGTCAAAACACTTGGGGAAATTTACTTATAAACAAAACATACACGACACATATCGACTTCTTTGCGCTTTAAATTTTATAACAAAATTTCGGCAGAGTTTCCCCTGTTTTTGTACGAACCAGACAACACAAGTCGTCTACAATTTTCCCCAAAATCGACACCAAAACAAGACAATCAATCCATTTATCCGCAATTTCATTTTAGCGAGACATTTATACGTTCCGACTATTATATAAATCGTACTATTTATATAAATATATATATACGTATAGTCCATCAATTTAGTCCAACAACAACGCAAGTTACGACTAATATACCAATATTATCTCATAGTACTTTTCGTTAATACTTTTATCGGTTCGTTCGCGAGTTCGTCGTTTTATATTTATAATATGCTTTATAAATGTAACGAAAATAAACACGATTAAATTATACCGTAATGCGCGTGCGTGACTAGACACGTCTCGAACGACGCGTTGACCGAGTCAAGGTTTGACCGGAGTTGACTCGTGTTTAACCGAGCTCGAAATCTGATCCGCGAGCAAGGTTGACCAGATCTGACCCGGATCTGTCACGAGACTATCATCCTTGATCCACGACTAGAACTCGAAGACGACACGCAAACCGAGCCAGATCTGACCCGAACTGAACGCGTTTGACCCGCGACCAAAAACCACAGTCAAGACCCGAACTACCCGCATCCAAAACTGACCCGGACCAAGGTTGAGTCGAACCCGAAGCACACGGATCTGACCAAAAACGCCCGGATCTGACCCGAACACCCCAAACTCAACCCGAAAGCTACCATCCACCTCAACCGACACCTGTAACCACCACCCAGCGAACCCGCCACCGTCCGGCAGTTACCACAGCCGGACCACCTCCAAACTGACCCGACTAACCCTCAAAACCACCACCAAAACTATCCACCTCCCTCGTCCTCGTCTGCAACAACCACCACGGAACCATCGGCCACCGTAACCACCATACACGAACCACCAAACCTGCAACAACCACCATCCGTCGGCCTCCACACCACCCAAAGACCACCTGCCGCTGCTCATCTCCGCAACCCCAAGCACAATCACCTGAAAAACCACCATCCCAAACACATTCACGACCTGTTCTGGCCGTAAAACATCACGCCGCCGCCACCGTACCGTCGTCCTCCATGCCTGACCCAACCCTCGTCAACCCCCACATCTACCCGACCTACCCCCTTCTGGCCTAACACTTTACGCCACCGCCACCAGAGGGGTGGTGGTCGGCCGGTTTCTTTAGAGGAGAGAGAGAGGGACGCGGTTAGAGAGAGAGAGGGAGAGTTTTAGAGAGAGAGAGTAGAGAGAGAGTGAGGGGTGCGGCTGCTGAAATGAGGTGGGAGAGGAAGAAGAAGACCCTTTTATAGTTAGGGTTTGGGGTAGGTGACTTGCACCGCGAATCGAACCCGTATAAACGTTTTTCGCTTCGGTTTATTATTAGGCTCGAAGATAAGTTATAAAAATCATTCGGTTTTGTTCGAAATTAAAAACACAACTAAACCGAGCAATTTAGTTATTATTCTCGTAACTCGACGCGTGAAAACGGAACACGCGTTAAAATCGCGTTAATCGATCCGGTCGAGCTATACTTCATTTAGGCGACCTGTTCACTTTCGAAACTAAATAATTGAAATTATTTATAATAGATAATTATTCCGAAAGTTCGATAACGGTTAAAACCACGCGTTTCGACGTTCGAATCCCACGTCAGTTCCTCTCCGCGTTCTCCAAAACGCTGCGATTTTGGCCGTTTACCACGCCGATTTCACATCCGTTCGCATCGATAGTAAATACGTGCCGTATTTACATAGAATAAGCTTATGTTATTCCAGTTTGACAAATTTTTACTGATGTCAGTTCGTTACGTTAAGCACGCGAAGTCTTTCTTTAAAGGCATCAAGACTTCAACGAACTTTCAAAAGGACATCGTAGGACTCATATTAGCTCAACTAACCATAATTAACCTTAAACCATGTTAATTATTTCTAAAACATGATTGGAATCACGTTAATCGTTGTACGAAATTTGTCGGTTGTCACATTCTCCCCCCGTTAAGAGAATTCCGTCCCGGAATTCAGTTCAAGTCATCCGATACATTAGTATCCTTGAACAGGGCGGGATGTTTGCAACTCACACGATTACCCCTTTTCTTCGTGAACTCCAGTTCACGCTTAGCGTCCTAACGAACACAATGTCATGAGTCGGCTACGGCCGAGCTCTTGGGTATCGCAATCCGGCACAAATATCGGTTTTCCCGAAGTAGTAGAGCTTTGCGTCAACCTGAATACTGTCGGTTGAGGAATTGACAATGCTTCCTCAAGCCAGACCTGCGGGATTCGTCGAGAGTCCCACTAAGCTCTTGCGATAGTTCGAGCTTGTTCGTTGCAAGGCCAATTTTACTGACATATCCGAGTCACTGGAGTACTAAGCGAAGTCACTCCATTACCGTTTTTCGTGCTTAACAACACCCTTTCAGAGTATAACACTCAGCAAAGTCCTATACCAATTCGAAGTTCCTAAGGCCAACGCCTTGTTAACACAACTTCCCGATCGGTTTGGCCACTTATTCACGAAGATTTGAATCTACCAGTTTCGTTGGTCATCTCTTGAACTCCAGCCAGTTCATGTGTATGTCTCTATCTGTCATTCGATGTACTAGAGACGTACACGTATGCACTCCAGAGGACTTCGAGCAGTACGCCCCGAATACTAGGGTGATAATTCCTATCGCATAGGAAATTCTGGCGATGATGTACACGAATTTGATTTGCCACCGACACTACTCGTATCACACAGGACACTTCCGTCTAGGACAATAATTCATTCGTTCGAGAGTGGTAATCCATATTCATCTCAAATTGAGTATCCCAGACTTGCGTTCAAGGTTTGGCACACCCTGGGGCAGGATAACTACTAAAATCCGATATTGTGAACGTTGGCATCTAGTGCCTAGCCACGACTCTCCAAGAGTATAGATGGCTACCCGTATGCCTCATATTATGACTGCAAACGAGCAGAGGGATGAGAAGGTTCCAAACATCGATCGATCTTTGCCTGTGTCCCATCACAGCCACCGGACACCTCAGGCGACATGACCATTAGGTTTGCTCGTTGAATTTCACTAATCGGGTGATCTTACCAGATCACAACGCAGTCGACATTCTCGAGGATGCTCTAGGTTGTTTATAGTAGCGGATGGTAATCCTGTGTCCTCACATGGACCGAAATCCACTATACACCAACGTATAACCTTTTCGTATGAGCGATTGTGGTTAGCGTTACTAGGACGCCTAATATGGACTGATGGAGGTCGAAAGTTTTTGCGCCACTTTCACTCCTCAGTTTCCCCCAAACAGTAGACAGTGCATATTCGACATACAACCGTACAATTCCACAATACGCGAGGATTTAAGCCGACTTAAGCAGAAATGTCTAGAGGCTCACATCACCTCATCACATTGGTCAACATAGGAATGATGTATATGAATCATCATAATATGGTTGCCGTAACAAACAGAGGATAGGGTCTCGACAACATCTCAACACGTTGGCTTTCCTCGAGACGGTAAGCAGAGCATTGGTAACTACCCAAAACAAGGGTACCCAGTGCTTGTCCTGCTATATGTGCCTCACGAGCACTGGTGTCCTATCGTTATTAGCAACCTAGTAAGTCAATTCTGACCAACGCAGGACACTTTCCCTCGAATTGACTATCCGGTCCTATGCAGTGATCTGAGTGAAAGGAGTCCTGACCCGGAGCCCTCACTCGCCGAATATTCCATCTTTCGGGATCTTCCGAGGTAAGAGGTGAAATTGAGTCATAGATGAATGCGTTTGGCACACATTCCATGATTGGGGCTTGGCGACTTCATACGCCAACGCCGTCACTTAAAACAAACAACGACCGAGATCGCCCCACCAGAAGTAGTCTTGAGCCTTCCCATAAGGCATCCCATTCAACGACTCAGGTAGTCACACGCATGGGTGCAACATGTAAGCTTTCGAGCTCATCTTGATTAGTCAGGTACTGAACGCACTGACCTGGCGGCTCATATTACTATGGTGTCTCCAACAGTGTCTGCCAAGGATAGGGGATTTTGCTCTAGCGCGAGCAATGCTACTGAAAAATAACTGGGGACACCTGTATTGACCCAAGGTCGAAAGGGTTCCACTATCCCAAGAGTCTACGCAACGACACCAAGACAAGATAAACCTACCATCAGAAGAATAACAACATTAATCGAGCGGCTGAGTCGATCATCCACCTCAACACGGTAGGGTAGTACCCTTATAGAGTAGACAATGCTACATGCCCTTCAAGATTCAGGGTTTCATAAGACCTCCGAATCATGTACCGGGGACTCCACCAATGCACTCGCCGTGGGTGGGTCCACACTGTTATTCCCGCAGTCATCGGCATGACACGTTGGCGGGTATGACGTCAAACGAATCCACTGGGATGGGCAATAATAAATTGAGTCTTTCAACTCCTACTAGCCCAAAGGTATGGGTCATAAGATCGCTCACATTTACTCGATACCTTCAAGTTCGAGATGTATTCGAAACCCCTTTATCGCAAAGACGAGGCTCACACCGTCATGTGTGGATCATGGGATTTCCTTCCGACATGATTCGAGAGTGGTTAGTCGACCAAATGCACGTAAAAGGTTAAGGCTGGACATGGCGTCACTGATGCCTTGGATCCTGAAGAGGTAATGCTCACGAAACTCGCGGGCATATAAAGAAGTCGACCCATGATTCGGTCAATTACTGAAACTACCACGAGATTCGAACTTTAGGGAGATACATGTGCTAACACTAGGACTAGAGTGTCTTAGGATGACTACTGGAAAGTCCGTCAGACACCCGAATTCCCACATAATCAATGGCGACACTACACAACCATTCAGCAACATAACAACAGCTACGTGGGTTTGGGGTAATGTCTTTATCCCAAGGGAACCAAGAGCGAATCAAGCGACAAGTTATCACATCATCAAGTCAATCTAACAATTGTAGTCATACGTTCACGGTGCAATACGATAGTAGAAATAACATGACATGACAACAACACATCCACGAACACATCAACAAGGGAACACCGCACGGGAACAACACGACGACAAAGAAGCATGACAACAAGGCAACACCGCAACATGGACCGCATGACACAGAGAAATACGACAACAAGGCTACACCACTGTAGGAGCAGCACAACAACAGGAATGCACCGTCGACAGCGAAACGCAACCGCATGGATATGCAGTCGGCAAAACTGTGCAACTACAAGAATGCACAATCGTTAGGGGTAACACCACTGTACTTGAATTCACGACAGCAGGACGACACGCAACCTAGCGAGTCCACTATACATAACTACAAGAAGCTCCATTACGGTGAGCACGCATCCCGGTGCGCTTCAGCTCACTTATGGCGACGGAATCCCTATTCGTGTCCGCAGCCACAAACCTATACTCCATAGGCTCATTAGTAGGAACGATCGTATCACCAAAGGCATCCGCCTTCATAACAGAAATGGGAACGATGGGTTCCACATAATTTAGTAGACTTATCAGGCCGACATCGTCCTTAGGGAGAACGACTGTATGCTCGATATAAGTCACTCGAATAATAGCAACTGTATCATTGACAGACTTAACCCAAGCTCGAGAACCATCCTTGGCAGGAGCCAGGGAATGATAACGAGCGGTTCAACGAAAACCTCAAGGAAAATGGAGTTAACAGCAACGAACTCCATCGTGACACAAACATGGTCATAGCGGCTTGGCAAGGGCCTTAGAGATGTCCATGTCAATGACAGTGATCTTAGCAGGAGCCTTCGAAACAACAGCAACATCAAACTTGACAAAAGCCATAGAAACATCCTCAACGCTCTCAGTATGAGCTACACTCTCAGCAACGACGACATGATTCGCTTGGGCCATAGAACAACGATGGCAGCAACAACAGCAGGCTCAGCAGAAACCTTAGACCCGTCGTAGCTATTAGATGTGTGGTAAATAGCATCCATAGGACCTAGAAACCAACCAACATCTTTTCCAGTATCAAAACATTGGTCACAACAAGAATAGTAGAGGTAGAAGGATCATGATTTATCGAGACACCACGATAAAGTAAGACGATCCAGACTCTGGCAATTCAACCGAGTCATCCTTCTCATTAGGGTCCTCTTGCATGTTGTTTGGCCCTAGTACCGATAGTCGTCAACTGAACTGCCTCTCCGTTACCTAAGCAAGGCCAGTGAACTTTCCTTCATGACAGGCCACACATGGAGAGTATCGAAATACGACAAGGGATTAGACAAGTCACATTGTCCATAACGAATGGACCTCGCAACCTTAGTTTATAAAACACCGTGACAAAGGGACGCAACGTCTCAATATCTATGGGGATTGATGGAAAACACTTCGCATCAGTTGCCACCCCAAATAAACAACCAGTCTCGTCGTCCTGACGAGGGTAGCGGACGTTCAACGTTGCAACATGAGCAATGGAATTGCCGTCCCATGGGTAAGTTTAGTTGACAGAATAACGCGACCACTTCCAGTAGTCCGTTATTTGATTTTCGAGGGGAATTTCGATGTCAGCCAGAGCGTTCCGTGACACTTGACAATTACGAGTCACACGCTTTACGATTTCGGCTCCCGAAATATGGTTTCACTCCCTGAGTATTATGACGGATTCAGACGCAAAACGCACGTCGTGATCCTATATTCAATATATATGTATGTCTCCATATATATTAACTGACTTGGGTAAAATTATCTCCGACTCGACTCACTTTACCATATAACTACTTTCCCATTAAGTAGTCATACTAGGATCTTGTCAGTCGAGATTTCATTTTTCCCGTAATCGACTCGACTCACCTTTCCGTATATTTATTTTCCCATTAAATAAATATACTAGGATCTTGTCGATTTGACATTTCGTTTTACCACCATCGACTCGACTCACTTTACCGTATAATTATTTTCCCATTAAATAATTATACTAGGATCTTGTCGACTCGACACCACATTTTACAACCATCGACTCGACTCACTTTACCGTATAATTATTTTCCCATTAAATAATTATACTAGGATCTTGTCGATTCGACACCACATTTTACAACCATCGACTCGACTCACTTTACCGTATAATTATTTTCCCATTAAATAATTATACTAGGATCTTGTCGATTCGACATTGTATTTTACGACCATCGACTCGACTCACTTTACCGTATAATTATTTTCCCATTAAATAATTATACTAGGATCTTGTCGATTCGACATTGTATTTTACGACCATCGACTCGACTCACTTTACCGTATAATTATTTTCCCATTAAATAATTATACTAGGGTCTTGTCGATCGATATTTCGTTTTCGGCACCCGACCCGGCTCACCTTACCATGTATTTATTTTCCCATTTAAATAAATATACTAGGATCTTGCCGATCGATAATTCATTTTCAACACCCGACTCGGCTCACTTTACCATATATTTATTTTCCCATTTAAATAAATATACTAGGATCTTGCCGATCGATAATTCATTTTCAACACCCGACTCGGCTCACTTTACCATATATTTATTTTCCCATTTAAATAAATATACTAGGATCTTGCCGATCGATATTTCGTCTTCAACACCCGACTCGGCTCACTTTACCATATATTTATTTTCCCATTTAAATAAATATACTATGATCCTGCCGATTCGACATTGTTGATTTAGACGCGGGCTATCATGCCTTCTAGATAAAGATGATCAAGCCTATTAACTCCGCAAGGACGATTTTGCCCTCCGATAGGGAAAGGAACGCCTGACCCTCGAAGACGACTTGGGCATGTGTTAGATCAAGAATGACTTACTCACAGTAATAATATAGCAGCACACGGGCAACTAATCTCAATACTGATCCACACAGGGTCCCGTGCTCAAAACGCACTGGTTTTGCAGGGACGCACCCTAAGTCTTCACTCGGTTCCAAGTTTAGCATTCCACGCATCGTACCAAGCATTCATCTCTTCGGTAGGTAGTGCATCCTCGTATGTCCGCTCCTTTGAGGAACTTTGAGTGGAGGCATTCAACTCCTATACAAGGAAGCTTTCATCTCCTGTCCCTATCCGATGCGAGGGTTTACGTCAGATTACTCATATGAAGTAGACGTTCGAGCTCTTCCGTGTTCGTACCTTAGAGGTAATGCTGAAGAAAGCTCATTCAGTTTGCGAGGATCGAAATCAAGGGATATCAACAAGACCTCCCTTTTAGCCCGCTGGCCAATCAAACTCTAAGACTGACCCTACAGTACAAGAATAGACAAGGCAAGAAGTGATCACCAACCCCAGCCCTAGCGCCCACCAAGGTTACCGTGCACCACAAGTTATTATTACGTGTGCACCCGCAATGATAATCGGTGTTGCCAGGTAATTTTGGTGCCCGCTAGTTCCGAGCTTCCTGATCCAAAACAAAGATTTCACACAATAAAGGACCTAGACTAGCTTCGCCTTCACGACATCAGCAACACGACAACGTCCACTAGCACGATAAAGGTTAGCCCTTCCGATCATCCCGTCCGCAGGTAAGCGGGTGAGTTCGTCGTAGACCACCGCTTGTCCTTCCCGCTTGTCGATGTCGGTAACCGATGCAAAAGTGTGGACTAAAGTGAAGTGTGAGACGATATCCTTACAGGCAAGCTATCTGTACTACTTATACGCATTAACTAGCACTAGTTAGAAAGTCGGATCTCTACACAATTTAAACATTCATATCCTTATGTTCTAACATTTTATATATTGACACACATGGCTAGTCGGTCGGAATTTCCCCTTGTACAATCCATGTACAATTTTCTTTCTTTTCTAAAAATATTTCGTTGTGTTTTATTTTTGAAAACTCCGTTTTCGAGCCAAAACTGGTTATAGTCTAGATTTTTCAAAAATACTAGTTCGCTATAACCTTGGCTCTGATACCACTTCTGTCACACCACGCCAATGGCGGAAACACGTGGCGCGACGCTCGAAAGCATATCAAAGTCAAGATTAACACAAACTATATTTAATTAGAAAAGATCATTATATTAAGATGTCGGGAAGGAGTACCTGGTTTCAAACATTACTTAAAACCACAAACATTAAGTTTTAAAGTGGGGTGTTTCCGTTTATGTCCCAAGGGGTGTTTCCGTTTATGTCCCAACCCGAAGGTAACAATAGATGAAAACCCCCAACCATTGTCCGACATCCCAAATTCCACCGTACTAGCCGCATACCTGTTCAGCACTTAGTTACCTGAAAGATATGTTTAAAAAGACGTCAATATATAAAATATTGGTGAGTTCACAGGTTTTAGTTTCGTAAATACGACATTTTTACATCCTGTGCAAATCCAGCACATTTTTACATCCTGTGCAAATCCAGCACATTTTTATATCCTGTGCAAATCCAGCACATTTTTATATCCTGTGCAAATCCAGCACATTTTGTGGCCTTTGTATGGAGTAGCTAGCTCCTACAAATTATGATGATAAGCAATCCCCTGAGTCCCGTAACCAAACCAAGACTAATAAATATGCCCCGCTCCAAGTCGTTTCTCGGAAACCAACGACTTAAGTTCAGAATACGTGCACCTCTTGTCTTTACCGGGTTGACGCTATCAACCAGAGGTGGGCCTCGTCAGGCACCAATAGTACTATCCAAATATTCCTTTGGTTTCATTTTACCTGAATTAATGGTTACAGTAGCGAGGACCCAACCCCGAGTGGCGACCAAAAACTCAAGTACTCATCATGCCACTTACCACATTTTAACCTTTGAAAACATTTCAGTATGTGATAATTTTTGACAAACATATCTTTCCCCCAGTTAAAAACAGTAAAATGGGGCCGTGAAACTCACCTTAATTTCCATGCTTAGCTAGCAAATAAAATCCAAAGCCTTGACCGACTTCCTCGTGCCCTAATTACCAATAAAGGACACCTTAAAGTCTATCATATATAAATCTAGCTTATTTTTCCGGTTAAAAGATAGTTTACTCAACTATCTTGACTCGTGTGTACTAACCCGAGTCCTTAAGTGTTTTAACTCGACGAACCGATCGTGACTTATCATAGTTCATGTGTTCACTTACGACATAGTACCCAGGTTGCGCACCTGTTACTATTCGTGTGTAAACCATGTTGGACTACTATCATGAACGTATAACTCATCCTGAGCCGTAGCTCGTCTCGTGATCTGGATAAATGTATTTGACTTATATACGTACTTTTAGAAAAACACACTTTGAGTAACCATAATATAGTTACAAAAACCAATTAGTAACAATTGTTTAATTGTCAAAGACCTTTGAAAGTCGACTACGTTTGACCCTCGGCAAGTACTACATATTTGTCTTGGAAATGTTGTGAAAGATTTACCAACCATGTTTCAAACAATCATGTGAAACAATCAATTGTCGAAGACGATGTGTTTTGTATAAAACTCACTTGTCAAAACACTTGGGGAAATTTACTTATAAACAAAACATACACGACACATATCGACTTCTTTGCGCTTTAAATTTTATAACAAAATTTCGGCAGAGTTTCCCCTGTTTTTGTACGAACCAGACAACACAAGTCGTCTACAATTTTCCCCAAAATCGACACCAAAACAAGACAATCAATCCATTTATCCGCAATTTCATTTTAGCGAGACATTTATACGTTCCGACTATTATATAAATCGTACTATTTATATAAATATATATATACGTATAGTCCATCAATTTAGTCCAACAACAACGCAAGTTACGACTAATATACCAATATTATCTCATAGTACTTTTCGTTAATACTTTTATCGGTTCGTTCGCGAGTTCGTCGTTTTATATTTATAATATGCTTTATAAATGTAACGAAAATAAACAGGATTAAATTATACCGTAATGCGCGTGCGTGACTAGACACGTCTCGAACGACGCGTTGACCGAGTCAAGGTTTGACCGGAGTTGACTCGTGTTTAACCGAGCTCGAAATCTGATCCGCGAGCAAGGTTGACCAGATCTGACCCGGATCTGTCACGAGACTATCATCCTTGATCCACGACTAGAACTCGAAGACGACACGCAAACCGAGCCAGATCTGACCCGAACTGAACGCGTTTGACCCGCGACCAAAAACCACAGTCAAGACCCGAACTACCCGCATCCAAAACTGACCCGGACCAAGGTTGAGTCGAACCCGAAGCACACGGATCTGACCAAAAACGCCCGGATCTGACCCGAACACCCCAAACTCAACCCGAAAGCTACCATCCACCTCAACCGACACCTGTAACCACCACCCAGCGAACCCGCCACCGTCCGGCAGTTACCACAGCCGGACCACCTCCAAACTGACCCGACTAACCCTCAAAACCACCACCAAAACTATCCACCTCCCTCGTCCTCGTCTGCAACAACCACCACGGAACCATCGGCCACCGTAACCACCATACACGAACCACCAAACCTGCAACAACCACCATCCGTCGGCCTCCACACCACCCAAAGACCACCTGCCGCTGCTCATCTCCGCAACCCCAAGCACAATCACCTGAAAAACCACCATCCCAAACACATTCACGACCTGTTCTGGCCGTAAAACATCACGCCGCCGCCACCGTACCGTCGTCCTCCATGCCTGACCCAACCCTCGTCAACCCCCACATCTACCCGACCTGCCCCCTTCTGGCCTAACACTTTACGCCGCCGCCACCAGAGGGGTGGTGGTCGGCCGGTTTCTTTAGAGGAGAGAGAGAGGGGCGCGGTTAGAGAGAGAGAGAGGGAGAGTTTTAGAGAGAGAGAGAGTAGAGAGAGAGTGAGGGGTGCGGCTGCTGAAATGAGGTGGGAGAGGAAGAAGAAGACCCTTTTATAGTTAGGGTTTGGGGTAGGTGACTTGCACCGCGAATCGAACCCGTATAAACGTTTTTCGCTTCGGTTTATTATTAGGCTCGAAGATAAGTTATAAAAATCATTCGGTTTTGTTCGAAATTAAAAACACAACTAAACCGAGCAATTTAGTTATTATTCTCGTAACTCGACGCGTGAAAACGGAACACGCGTTAAAATCGCGTTAATCGATCCGGTCGAGCTATACTTCATTTAGGCGACCTGTTCACTTTCGAAACTAAATAATTGAAATTATTTATAATAGATAATTATTCCGAAAGTTCGATAACGGTTAAAACCACGCGTTTCGACGTTCGAATCCCACGTCAGTTCCTCTCCGCGTTCTCCAAAACGCTGCGTTTTTGGCCGTTTACCACGCCGATTTCACATCCGTTCGCATCGATAGTAAATACGTGCCGTATTTACATAGAATAAGCTTATGTTATTCCAGTTTGACAAATTTTTACTGATGTCAGTTCGTTACGTTAAGCACGCGAAGTCTTTCTTTAAAGGCATCAAGACTTCAACGAACTTTCAAAAGGACATCGTAGGACTCATATTAGCTCAACTAACCATAATTAACCTTAAACCATGTTAATTATTTCTAAAACATGATTGGAATCACGTTAATCGTTGTACGAAATTTGTCGGTTGTCACAGACACTATGCCAATACTTGCCAAACCCCTGCCACTCAAAACAACCCTGCCAGAAATAATCCAGCTCCTAATGCTCAAAATGGTAGGCCTGTTCGTGGCCAGTGCTATGAATGTGGAAGTACGGAACATTATAGGGATGCTTGCCCTAGACTTGGAAACCAGAACCAAAACTGCAACCAAAACCAGAACCGCAACCAGAACCAAGGTGCTCGAGGTCGCGCATACAACCTCAATGCTAACCAGGCCCGCGACAACAACGAGGTGGTTAATGGTACGTTTCTCGTTAATAACCACTATGCATCCATATTATTTGATTCGGGTGCTGATAAGTCATTTGTATAACTAAAGTTTGAACCCTTACTTAACTTACCCCAAACTAACCTAGAGGAACCTTTAGTGGTAGAGGTAGCTAATGGGAAGTCTATCTCGATCGATTCTATTATTCGTAACTGTGTGTTGAACCTTGATGAACATACTTTCTCTATCGATCTCATTCCTATGCATCTTGGAAGCTTTGATGTCATAGTAGGCATGGATTGGTTGTCAACCCATCGTGCTGAAATCCTATGCTTTGAGAAAGTCATTCGCATTCCTCTCGAATCTGGTGATATTTTGAAGATCTATGGTGAGAAGCCTTGTGGCGAGCTCAAGCTCATGTCTTGTACTACTGCTCAAAAATACTTACGAAAGGGGTATATGGCTTTCTTAGCTAACGTGGTAGAAAAGAAAGACAAGGGCAGAAGTATCCAAGACATCCCAATCATTCGGGACTATCCTGAAGTCTTCCTAGAGGAATTACCTGGTTTACCTCCTGCTCGACAAGTGGAATTTAGGATCGATCTTGTTCCTGGTGCAAATCCTGTCGCCAAAGCTCCTTATCGTCTTGCACCCTCTGAGATGCAAGAACTTGCCAGTCAACTACAGGAACTTTCTGATAAAGGTTTCATTCGCCCCAGTTCTTATCCATGGGAGCCCCTTTTTTATTCGTTAAGAAGAAAGATGGATCTCTCAGGATGTGTATCGACTATCGTGAACTCAACAAACTCACCATCAAGAATCGTTATCCCTTGCCTAGGATTGACGATCTTTTCGATCAACTTCAAGGAGCAACCCACTTCTCGAAGATTGATCTTCGTTCTGGTTATCATCAGCTTAAATTCCACGATGAAGATATTCCCAAGACAGCCTTTCGTACACGTTATGGTCATTATGAATTCATGGTCATGCCGTTTGGATTGACCAACGCTCCTGCAGTGTTTATGGATCTAATGAATCGGGTTTGTAGACCCTACCTTGACAAATTCGTGATCGTCTTCATCGACGACATTTTGATTTACTCAAAATCAAAGTCCGATCACGAACAACATCTTCACTCAATTTTGGGTCTCCTAAAGAAGGAACAACTGTATGCCAAGTTCTCGAAATGTGAATTTTGGCTTAAGGAAGTTCAATTTTTGGGACACGTCATTGATAAGAACGGAATTCATGTTGATCCCGCGAAGATCGAAGCTGTTAAAGATTGGAGTGTTCCTAAAACTCCAACAGAAGTTCGTTCTTTCCTTGGTTTGGCTGGTTATTATCGTCGATTCATTGCCAACTTCTCTAAGATCGCTGTTCCTCTCATTGCCTTAACTCACAAGGGTAAACCTTATGAGTGGGGACCAAAACAAGAGGAAGCTTTTGAGACTCTTAAGTTGAAACTCTGTGAAGCTCCTATCCTGTCTCTACCTGATGGTAATGATGACTTCGTGGTCTATTGTGATGCATCAAACCAAGGTCTTGGTTGTGTTCTCATGCAACGAGGCAAGGTTATTGCTTATGCGTCTAGACAACTCAAGACCCAGGAAAAGAATTATACCACCCATGATCTTGAATTGGGCGCTGTCATCTTTACTCTTAAGATTTGGAGACACTATATTTATGGAACCAAATGTGTGGTTTTCACGGACCACAAAAGTCTCCAACATGTCTTCGACCAGAAAAATCTTAACATGAGGCAACGGCGTTGGGTTGAGTTACTTAACGACTATGATTGCGAAATTCGCTATCATCCTGGCAAAGCGAATGTTGTGGCTGACGCACTCAGTTGTAAAGAGCGCATCAAACTTCATTGTGCGAGAGTTCGTACTGATCTTCAGGATCGTGTCCTCCAGGCTCAACATACTTCAGTCACCCAAGGTAACATGTACGAGGAAATGTCTTGTGGTGCTGAGACTCAACTTGAAACCAAACCGGATGGTCTACTTTATTTTCTCAATCGACTTTGGATTCCTGACCGTGATGATCTTCGTACTTTCCTTATGAACGAGGCTCATAAGTCTCGTTATTCTATTCATCCTGGAGCTGACAAGATGTACCAAGATCTTCGTTATTCGTATTGGTGGCCTGGTATGAAGAAAGATATCGCTCTTTTCGTTGCAAAATGCCTTACTTGTTCAAAGGTCAAGGCTGAACATCAACGACCATCTGGTATGCTCGAACAACCAGAAATTCCTGTATGGAAATGGTAGAGCATAGCAATGGACTTCATCACTAAACTCCCTCGTACACCCAAAGGTTTTGACAGCATTTGGATAATTGTTGACCGTTTAACCAAGTCAGCCTATTTCTTACCTATTCGTGAGAAATATTCTGTCGAAAGGTTAGCGAAGATGTACGTGAGTGAAATTGTATGTCGCCATGGTATACCTTTGGACATTATCTCCGATCGTGATGGTCGTTTCACTTCTCACTTTTGGGATTCTTTACAAGACGCTTTGGGTACCAAGTTAAACCTGAGTACTGCTTATCACCCTCAAACAGATGGTCAGACTGAACGGACCATCCAGACACTTGAGGATATGCTCAGGGCATGTGTCATCGATTTTGGTGGCGCATGGGATTCTCATCTTCCTTTGGTCGAGTTTTCATACAACAACAGTTATCATGCCAGCATTAACATGGCTCCTTTCGAGGCACTCTATGGTCGTAAATGTCGTTCACCTGTCTGTTGGACTGAGGTTGGTGAAGCTCAGATCACTGGACCTGAACTGATCCAGGAAACCACAGATAAAATCCAACTCATTCAGGATAATCTTCTCAAGGCTAGAAGTCGTCAGAAGAGTTATGCTGATAAACGTCGTAAGCCCTTGGAATTTCAAGTCGGGGACCTTGTACTTCTTAAGGTATCCCCTTGGAAGGGAGTAATTCGCTTTGGTAGAAAGGGAAAACTAGCTCCTCGATACGTAGGCCCATTCAAAGTGCTTGACAGGATTGGAAAAATGGCTTACAAACTTGATCTTCCACCTGAGTTAAGCAATGTTCACCCAACCTTTAACGTTTCGAATCTCAAGAAATGCTTAGCAGATGAGAACCTCCATGTCCCTCTTGAAGATGTGCAGATCGATGAAACTATGCACATTGTCGAGAAACCTGTTGAGATCGTGGATACTGGAGTCAAGAAACTCAAGCGCAGTCGCATTCCGATCGTTAAGGTTCGTTGGGAATCTAAACGAGGTCCTGAGTTCACTTGGGAACGCAAGGACCAGATGAAGTCTAAGTACCCACATCTTTTCCCACCAGACTCTACAACTCCAACTTCGGGACGAAGTTCCTAAAAGTAGGGGAGACTGTAACATTTCGCATTGAATTCCTTGTACGTTACGATTATTATTAATAAAACGTCGAATTTTATCATTTATCGTCCTTTTAAAAATGTTTCATGACACATTGGGACCCCTAGTACTATGCTATAAGTATATATATTATATATATATTAGGTATATAATTATCAAAAAAATATTGCCTTGGCCGGGATTCGAACCCGAGCCCATGGCCGGTTCAACATACACCCACAACACCAAACCAGCTGGTCTACAACTTCACTTGGTATAATCCTGAATTACATTAAATATATATTAAGTTTGGAGGTGCAGTTGACTTATGTGAAGTCAACTGCGATGAACACCCTTCAAAATTCAAATCATTTCCGCGTTTTTGAATCCAAGTATGGTAAACTACGTTGATGTTTGACTAAAACGCGTGTGAAACACGCTGAATCATCTTCAATACCTTCCTAATTGCATCCAATTACACGTCATAAAATTAAATAGGGTCAACTTACCAATTCGCATAACCCGAGCCTTCCACTATAAATTGAACCCTTCATTTCACTCTATACTCGCCGATCTTTTCTTCCTTACCTTCAATTTCTGCTAAAAATCACCTCTCAAGCTTCATTGCTCGCGTTTGACCTTTCTGGTTGACCACTCCCAATCGCGTGAAAAAGCTTTGTAAGTTCTTATGTTTTTACACGGTTTTGTTCATCGGTCATCTCACAACAATAACCCTATGATTAATCAGGTTATTGTTTGTCTAATCTGATTATTGTTAAAGCTAGGGTTCGAACGAATTTGATTTGGGGATAATAGTCCTGCAGACCTTGTTATTTAATTTAAACAGAGACAAAACAAACACAACCACTGATCTAGATCAAGTGGTTGTGCCGTCTGTTTGTGAACAAAGGTACGCGGGTTCGAGTCCCGTATACCACACCCTTTTTCCTTTCTTTTATAAGAATTATAAATCAGTTTTTTAACATAACTATATAATTAATTTTAAATGAAGTTTATTCGTTCTCAGGGTCCAGCCCAGTTGGTGGCTGGGCTTGTTATAAAAACTCCACCCGGTCTCAGACCCGGGTTCGAGCCTTGGCATACAAAACTCTTTTTTTAAAAAAACCTTTACTTTTATATATTCTCTATTATTTTTAAAAATGGTTTTAAAATACTAAAACTCCTTTATAAATTCTACAAAAATTATTTTATGTTATTCTAATAGAAAAGTTTAACATACAAATTTTAGTTTTCCAAAAATTATTTATTTAATATATATAATAAATATTTCAAGTTTATTCTATTATAATTATAAAATTCTATAAAAATATCAAAACGATTATATAAATTTCCACAAAAATTATTCTGAGTTTATAAAACATTAAACATTTCTGAAATGATTTTTATTTCTGAAAAATCATTTATTTAATATTTTTAATCAACTTTTGTTATTTTTAATCATAAATATATCATAATAAATTCATTTTTCAACATTTTTGCACCAAAATTTTATATAAATTATTTCTGTCTATTTAGAACAGAAATACAAATTTTAATTGAAAAATTCTTTATTTTAATATTTTTAGATATTAAAGTTGTATTTTAACAAAATAGAAATAAATAGATTAAATATTCTATTTTTAGGAAAATAATTTTATAAAAATTATTTTCATACTTAAAACCTTATAATGTGACCATCTTTAATCTAAAGTTTACAAAAAGGCTTTTGTGTATTTATTTACCGAATTTCCCTTATTTATTAAACAATTTAATTATTAATCAAACGAATACTTATTCCTAAATTCGAAACCCTAGAAAATACTTGTAAACTAGAAAGACTTAGACTTATTTGTTACCTTATACATAGGGTAATACTTGGCAACTTTGGGGCTACACATATTCTATTTCCCGAGACTTAATACTTTGCTAAGGTGAGTTTACGTAACCATGTTTATGCAATTCTTTATACTTGCAACATTATACTTAAGCAATTCTACATACATGTCTAGTTGTAAACTTTAATGCCTCATGACTTAGACAACTACTGTTAGACTTAAACTTCAACTTACATAATCATTAGCTATGGCCAAGCCGACGATACTCAATAATAGATCTATTGGATTGACAATCCCACCTAGATTCGTTGACCATCTTTTATGGGGAGTGCGGGTGATTGTTATCGTTCCAACGTGATATTAAGGTGAACCGTGGATGACGGGATGGACCTAAACTTGTCGGAGGTTTGATTATGTGCATACTATACTTCATGTTTATTCATGTAGACTTAAACTTACGATAGACATATGAATTGCTAAACTTTTATTCTTAAACTTAATTGCGTGACATGGCTTATGTATTCTCACCAACTTCTAGTTGACCCCCCCCCCCCATTTTTACAACTCAACAGGAAATAATGATGCTTGAAGTCTAGAGCTAGCATGAGGAGACAATTTGAAGTTTATGCTTTGTTTGGCTTTTTGATGTATTAGAATTTCATTCAAGACTTGTTATGTATTTTCAATTTTGGATATTTTACTTTAAATAAATTTCAATTAAAATTTGAATACCATGTGCTACTGTATACTCATTCTTACGTGACACCTCGATGTTTCCGCCATCGGTTGGGGTGTTACAGCCACCCCCTACCACGAGACTTCCCCAACTGAGGGGGACTTGGAAGCCCTCAGGAAAATTGAGGAGGAAGAACGCCTCTGGAGCCTTCCTTCCCCTCCTCGTGAGTACTGCTATTTCCCCTCGGATGCGAGATCCGATTGACGGGATAGCTCACGTTCCGTGTCCCCCGAGTACCCCACACTCGAGGATTGGGACAACTACTCTCCATAGTGGAGAAAATTAGGATTAAATAAGTAATTTAGGAATATGTAATGTTTAAATAAGTAATTTAGGAATTCTCTAGTGTTTAATAGGTAATTTAGGAATATGTAATGTTTAAATAAGTAATTTAGGAATTGTGTAACTTTTTTTTTTAATATTAGTTGTGTGTTTTTATTATTATTTGTAATTTTTTTTATATTTATTTGTCTTTTATTTTAATTATTTTGATCTAAAAGATTAAAAAAAATAATAAAAAAATCAACCAATCACAATCAGGGGCTTTTTAAATAAAGCCCGACCACTACACCTTTTTTTCAGTTTCTTTCTCCACGCTGACTCAGCAGCCACGTGAACCAATCAGAAAGAGGGGCTCTATATATAAAGCCCCTCTTCTTAACTATGATATGTAAGGTGGTCAGGTAATTGCATAATTGTCCTTTTTCTCTTATGTCTGGCAAACACCGAGTACAAATGCTTTTAGTTATGTGTTACATATATGTTTGTATATGCAGAATAAAAAATTCATTTTATTTCTTTATGAAATGAATTAGATTTCGAATTTCATGTTTTATTTTAAAAGACAAAGAAGTAAATACAATAGCAATAAAATAAATAGAACGTTTTGTTTAAAATAATAAACAAAATAAACATATATATGAAAAGGGGGCCATGTCAACTACAAGTATGGTTTGTAAGCAAAGCTTAGTTGAAGTATGTGATGTAACTGTCAATGTCGGACTACTATCCATAATCCATGTGAATCCAACTACCTCAACTCTCAAAGCGTCTTCTTCAACATAATTTATGTATAACTAATATCCTGTTTCACTTTAATGGTAATTAAGTAACATATTATTTTATAGAATAAGGGGTTATTAGATGTTATTAATTTTTTTTTACAGTTTACATAATTTTGTCAAAAGAAATAGTTTTAAATTGGTTCAAATGTTAGTGAAATTGTGCATTAAACATTGTAGAATTAAAAAAAAAAAAAAAAAATTGAACCGATAAGTTGGGGAGCCAGAAAATCCTCCCTATGGTGACATTTGTTTTCAATACTTGAATTTATGACAACTAGGCAACAAAATTTCCGGGTCTGATTAGGTCGAATAACATAATAAAAGAAATAACACCACACGTCTCTTGGCCAAACTTGCACTGAAAAAAAAAATGATAAGTGCGATTATTTTATAAATTGATGAACAACAATAAACTTAAACGATCCGGGTTTTTATCAGAACACATCCATCATGTGCTTTTGTTTGGAGCAATTGGGATCCTAAAAAGTTGGAATTGTAGCATGGAGAGCTGAAAAAGAAAGGGTTCTGACATTGGTTTCTTTGGTTTCAAGAAATATTCATAGGTTGGATGATAGATGCGGATTTTATGGTATTGGTAACTATGAAGAAGCTAGCGAGTACATTTTCGTTTCCTCCCATTATGCTCAAACAATTTGGGAATTAATTGGGTAATGGTGTAATATCCCTAGTCTCTATGCTTTCGGCTTACTTTAGAGATATCTTGGATATCCATAAATTTTGTCTAGGGCTCAAAGAAAAAGAAAAAAAGTTTTCCATGTTATCACCCTTATTAGCTATCACTATTTGGAATATTTGGAGAAAGAGAAATGATATGGTGTTTAGTCGATCCTCAATATCGGTGCCTATGGTGATCGAAGAAATTAAAGCTTTGAGTTTTCTATGGATAAAGAATAGGTCGAAAGATGCGTCTATCACTTAAGGAATTGATCGGGCTTTAAAATTTTACGTAAGTTGGGTTTTTTTTTTTTTTTTTTTTTTTTTTTTAATGTTTGTTTGGGGTTTTCGTTCAGTGTTGGCTCTAGTTGCCTAGTATTTTGTTGGTTTCTCGCTAGTGTTATTTATTTATTTTTTTTTTTTTTGCAATATTAGTTTTTGTTGGCCTTAAAAAAAATAATAAATCTTCAATTGCTAAGAGACATACTAAAATCTTTACACAAAAAAAAAAAAAAAGAAAAAGAAAAAAAGACGTACTAAAAGAAAAATTAAGTATGCACGTAGACTTGCAAAGGGTTTATATAATTAGCCCTTTGGCTTGCTTCAAAAGCAACTAACAAGCTAAGGGACTATTTGGTAGCCTCTTAATGAGGCTCTTAATCATTCAGCGCTGAATGATTCAGCATTCAGTGTGTTTGTTTCAGCTTCTGAATGGAATGGTTAAGTCTGAATCATTAAGATTTGAGATGTTGCTAAACCATTAAGCACTGAACTATTAAGCACTGAACTAGGCTGAACCTTAATGAGGCTCCCCTACCAACGTGGGACAAGAAAACTAACCATTAAGAGGTCCAACTTAATGATTCAGCGCTTAACCATTCAGACCTCTTAATAATTCAGCACTTAATCAACCAAACAGCCCCCTAAGCCTAATGCCAGTGGAATACGAAAACAATAAATTCAGGATTTAAAACAGTAGATAAACTTAGCACTCACTCTTGTGTCCTTGTGATGGAGTGGAATGGAAAATAGCGCTTAGAGATTGGGGCTGAAAGATCACAAGTTCGAATGTGATTCTACCCGGGTTTTACTGCAGCGAGCCTTTGAGCAGGCGGGTTTTTCTCAGCCCATGAACTTTACGGTGGGCTCAGGCTACCTAGCGCTTCGTCTGCTACGGGCGTATGGGGTGCCTTTGCAAGTGGAACGGGTGACCCCGCGTAGTCAGGGCGTCATATTTCGTTGGCTTTTAAAAAAAAGAATCCTTTATTCTAGCTCATTCTATTTTGGTAGTTCGACCGTGGAATTTATTTGTTACCATGTTAAATAATAATAATATTATTCTTAATCTCCTCCAAGCCATCCCATAAGATAACACTGAACCACTCTTATACTTTTCATATTAACCATCCGGTCCTTCATATTGCATCAAGTTTCACACTCCCTCTCATATTAACCAACTATGCTCGGGATGGTTAAGGTAAAGTTGAGGATGGACAGTTGTATCCTGGGGATGCAACTATTAACAGATTCAAGGAATAAGTAAGGAAAGCACTAAAATACAAAGAACAACACTTAATCAACCAAACAGCCCCCTAAGCCTAATGCCAGTGGAATACGAAAACAATAAATTCAGGATTTAAAACAGTAGATAAACTTAGCACTCACTCTTGTGTCCTTGTGATGGAGTGGTATGGAAAATAGCGCTTAGAGATTGGGGCTGAAAGATCACAAGTTCGAATGTGATTCTACCCGGGTTTTACTGCAGCGAGCCTTTGAGCAGGCGGGTTTTTCTCAGCCCATGAACTTTACGGTGGGCTCAGGCTACCTAGCGCTTCGTCTGCTACGGGCGTATGGGGTGCCTTTGCAAGTGGAACGGGTGACCCCGCGTAGTCAGGGCGTCATATTTCGTTGGCTTTTAAAAAAAAGAATCCTTTATTCTAGCTCATTCTATTTTGGTAGTTCGACCGTGGAATTTATTTGTTACCATGTTAAATAATAATAATATTATTCTTAATCTCCTCCAAGCCATCCCATAAGATAACACTGAACCACTCTTATACTTTTCATATTAACCATCCGAGTCCTTCATATTGCATCAAGTTTCACACTCCCTCTCATATTAACCAACTATGCTCGGGATGGTTAAGGTAAAGTTGAGGATGGACAGTTGTATCCTGGGGATGCAACTATTAACAGATTCAAGGAATAAGTAAGGAAAGCACTAAAATACAAAGAACAACACTCGATGTACGAGGAAAGCCCTTGATCAATTGCTGATCGCCGGCATAAAACCTCGGAAGGAGTCTAGGCCCCTGCCTTTGTTTTCTAATATTGATAAAGTAAAAAATGGTACAACTTTGGATGAATGAGTGACGAGTGTACTAAGATTACAATGATTTGTGCTAAGTGTGTGAGTTTTCTATGAGCAGCAGAGTGTACGTGTAGTTCAAGTGTATGTTGTGTGTCCTATACTCGTCAATCATCCCCTATTTATAATACATGAAAGTGAATAGATGATCCCACATAATCCGTTACTTAGTTAGTTAAGTTCCTTAAAAGCTTCAGGTGACCGTGTGGCTGTTTCATCTCAGATAGACGTTGTAGCAACGGTTTCCTTTTTCTTCGCCGATATTCAATGCACTTCGGTTACAACTTTGAGTCTTCCTTCGAGCTTGGACTTTGGCTTGCAAGTGTAACTCTTCTCTCTTTACTTCTTTGACTGAGTAGTTATAATATAGACGTTATAAAGAGGTTACAAGTCCATAGTATAGCTTAATTGTACATGCAATCATGTCATAGAAAGATAATTTGTTAGTCCATCCTCAGGATGTGCACATGCTAAAATTCAGTTACATCCTGAAGTCTGTTGAGTCCTTCAGCATCCTAAGGATGCTATACTAAGGATATGAGGTAAAATCATCCTGAGGATTTTCACCATCAACAACCGTTACACCTCATCATTTTCTACCACCTATATCTAGGCCTTCATTTTCTCCTTTATAATCACCCACGATTATTTGTAAAGGTAATTCATATCTTCTTCTTCTTTTTCTCTTTAATTTCTTCAAAATATTTACGATGATATTATGAAGATGGGCAAGAAATCAACTAGATCTACTGGCGGTGCTGGAATCCCAAAGGATTTCACATCTCAAAACCTGCTAAGTGATCCAGAACAAGAAATATGTTCCTTCACTGATAGGGATATAGAAATTCTAAAGGACTCAGGGCCTTTCCCAGTTCTGCAGAATTTCGTCCTTATGACTTGGGTGCAAAATCTGATTTTGCATCCTCAGTATGGGTTTGCTTTCTATACCTGCCCTTTCTTCTTGGCCTGAAATATCCATTTCCTCCTTTCATCAAAGAATTCTTTGACGTAACTGGAATGGCATATGCCCAAGCCATGCCTGAAATATGGAGGATCTTAATGGTCTGTAATAAGATCATTGAGAATCACGGCATCAATCTTCAGATTGGTGACCTGTCTTATATTTATAAGCTGAAAACCCATGGTTCTAGTCGTTATGTTCTTCAGCTTATTCATAAAGATCCTTCATTCCTGTTCAATGTTATCAAATTTGACAGATCCTGGGAGTTTAAATTTTTCTTTGTAAAGAGGGATTCCATTCCTTATGGGGATGATATCCCTATATCTTGGTTAAAAAGTGGTAAAAATCATAAAGCTTATTTTTTAGACATAAAAAGGTTTTTGCAGTTATATTTTGAAGATGCCACTAATTTTTATAAAACTTTTTTTTTTGTGACAGGTACTTCATTTGCTAGGCTTGCTCCTCCCTTGATTGATTCTTTCATCAGGTTTAAAGCTGTTTTAGATTTTCCTGAGAAAGTTAGAACCTTTCAAGCAGAAGAAAGTCATTCCGTTAGCCAAGCCACAGAAATGTCTGGTAAGCACCATCTGTTACATCTTGAGGATGTTTATATCCTGTTATGGGTACCTGTCTAATTCTGTGTCTCCTTTACTTTTTTCAGCAAAGAAAATTGCCTTCTTTAACCTTGATGACATTGACAGTCAGGATGTCAAGGCAACTGTGGTCGCTTCTCCATCTAGTTCCAGGATGACAGGCCCTCCTCCTTCTGTTCCTAAGCCCAAGGCTCCTGCTTCTTCCAAGAAAAGGAAGACTGCTAGTACTTCTGCTCCTGCCCAAGAGGACTCCCCTTTTGAAGGTCTCAACTTCGATGACACCTTGGGCAAGATTTCCCAGTTTACTCTACAGGTACGATGCTATCCTGAAGATGGTATAAGTTATTTATACAAATATTTGAAGAGAAAATACTTACTTGTTCTTCTTTTGTCACACCCTCAAATTCCACGTGCGGGGTTTTACCGTGAGGCGCGTGACAAACCAGGATCTAAGTCAACGGTCACAATAAACGACACTATATGATACGTAAAAACGACATAAGCAAACCATTAAGTTTTCATAAACAATCCATCGCTGCGGAAGCGTAAAACTTTATTACAACACAAAAGTAAAAGCATAAAAGTCTGAAAATGCTAAATAAGATGCATATGAATCCTAGACGCTATGAGACTCCGTGCGCCTATGAAATGCTGCTACCTCAACGACCTGAGACAAACATGCTAAAAACGTCAGCAAATAATGCCGGTGAGTTCACAGGTTTTATGTTAAACGTTTAAGTAATGAAAGCCATCATGTTATCACTATGTTAGAAATGATAGCGTTAGCTAGACGCATGAATAATACTACTACGACCGGAAACCATTACAGACAACGATATATGATTTTGCCCGAAACGATATGCACTACCGTCCCACGGTAGCGTTATGACCGAGATAATATGCACCCGCCCGGCTCCCAGCCGACGGGTGGGGTCTGTCAGTCCCAATAGATCTATCCACATTTCCCCGTTGTACCCCGCACATTCATGGTTTCCCCGGGACTTTACGTATCATATAGTATGTAAATGAATTAACACTATTATAACATGATAATTTATGAAATAAGTATAAAGCATGTGTCTCCCCCGAAATGTAAAGACTTAAAGTGGGGCCGTGAAACTCACCTGATATTGCTTCCCCTCTAAGATAAGTAAACCCGCTAAATAGACGGCACCAACTACCGGTGACCTATCATGACGAGCGTATAAGATGTTAGACTAACAACCCGTAGGTTGATTAGTCCCCAACAGTCCAGACCATAACCGTGTACATTTGAAATGATGTTTAAACGTTTTAACCGACCACACCAGACAAGACCTGACATCCCATTGGTGACCCGACATCCCACGTGTTAGCCGAATGCAAGATATCATGCAACATATGCAATCAAAAACTCAGTATACATCACAGTTTACTATATCTAGCATGAAGCCAAATTAATGCATAAACAGGTCCGAACACGTATAACTAAGTTATTGGACATGTCACGGGGTTCCTAACATGTTCCTAGATGTCAATCCGTGTTTCGGGATGTTAAAATACACATATAACAGAAGTACACGCGATTAGGAATCAAACATGCAATTAGGAAAAGTGAACTGGTGATTAGGAGGGTCAACTGGCGATTGGGATTGTAATCACCTGACATACTAGCGATTGGGCTCCCAATCGCCTCATGTAACACGCGATTGGGGCCAATCGCCTCTACTATAGGCGATTAGGGTCCCCTAATCGCTCCTGCTGCACCGTGTCGTCTTTTTGCGCGTTTAACCCTCCAAATCAGATCCGAAACATGTTGAAACACCGAATATCAAACCCAAAACATTAATCCAACTATCTCAAGCAAAAACCCCTAATTTATTATCATCCTAGCCATCCCGAATGCAAGCGTTTTCCCAAAATAGGGTAACTAGCATGTAAACATCACATCAACATGCAAAACTTACCCTAAATAGCAAATATCTAGATTTCATCACATATTGACGTTGTCCGACAATATCCTACTGTTATAGCATCATCCTAGAGTAAACCCTAACCTCAAACAATCAACAAAACACAACATATCATCATCAATCCTTCATAATCATTCAAACGGGTCAAAACGCCTAATATCAATAATACACATCTATGAATCTTCAAATTCCTAGGTTAACATCATATCAACTCATTTAGATCAGAAACATATCAATAACACAAGAACAACCATGTTTAAACGATAAAAATCCTATCTTGCATGAATACATCACATATAACAAGCATAAAGGTTTGGGTTTGTTTAGAAACTGATTTTAATGAGTTTTCAAAGACATAAATGTTTAGAAACTAGGTCTGGACCTTTAGGGAACAAAACAATATCATTACAAAGGTTTGGGATGAAGAACACACCTTGAAATTGTAAGATTATGAGGTGTAAAGCTTGGAAATGTGATTTCTTGATCCAAAACGTGTTCCAGAGGTTGTATAAGGTGTGGGGTGGCTATGGGGTGTATTAGGGTTTCACAAATGATGTTTTACAATATAAGGGTGGTATTTATAGGCGTTTCAAGTCGTTTAGTACGCGTCAGGCGATTGGGCAGCAGCTACAGGCGATTAGGGTCTCTAATCGCGTGTAGCCACTAGCGATTAGTCCAATCGCCCATAAAATTTCCTTCATATCGCCTATCTTACTGGCGATTAGACCAATCACTCCCTATTTACATGCAATTAGGCCAATCACCTATAATGTCATGCAATTAGGCTAATCACCTATAATGTCATGCAATTACGCTAATCATCTATAATGTCAGGCAATTACGCTAATCACCTATAGTGTCATGCAATTACGCTAATCACCTATAATGTCATGCAATTACGCGTAATCACCTGTAATGTCATGCAATTACGCGTAATCACTTGTAATGTCATGCAATTACGCGTAATCACTATTTTAACACATATAAACACGTATTCACATACCGACAAGTCATATAATGTTTGTAAGCACATAATATATGATAGCTAACACGTTCCCATCCGTTCACCAATTCCCGGGACTTGAGATTTACGTGTGTGCGATAACCCGACGATTCTACGAATTGCCAATCCTTGTACACATGGTTATGGACCGACACCCAATGATCCCTCGGACCATTGTAACGACTCCCGATGATTCCCGAATCATCAACACGACTCAATCGACCCGGTCAAGTATGATATTAAGTAGTTGTTTTCAATGTTTTTGTTGAGGTAGACTCGTATGTATGCAAAGTATGGAACGTATGTATGTAAGGTATGAAAAGTATTTACCTGAATATGCCGGGTGTCACATCATCCCCCAGTTGAAAGAATTTTCGTCCCGAAAATTTCCCGAATTAAAAGAGAACGAAGCGATAAAAAGAGAAAATTATAAAAAGAGAAAATTTTCCCGGTTGTCACATCATCTCCCTGTTGAAAGGAATCTCGCCCCGAGATTCACTCTTAGACAGTAATGAGTGTCGACCTAACCCAAGTAACGTCTCCCATAGTGCAAACGATATGATAACCACGGGCGAAGAATGAAAACAACAGATACATTATGCCGGGGAACTGCCCTCCCCGAAGTGAATACAAAACAATGAATCCTCCTGATCGAAGGCCTACTAGAGACTACTGTGATCGGTATAAATGATACACCGGTACCGTCCAAGTCGCATCTCCAAAGGACCCACATCAGACTCATGAATGCAAAATGATAACCAAGTACAAGACCGAAACACATGATGAATGCGAATCCTGAATGATGCGAATGAGGATAAAACCAAAGTACAATGAATACTAAGAAAAGAAACTCACCAGTAACAGTATCAGGGTCCTCCATGTCCTCCCTCGCACCGATAACATAAGCATGACCAGTTCGACCGCCACCCTCGCCTTGCTTCACCTTGGGACAGTCCCGCCTGAAGTGCCCAGTGTCCCCATAGTGATAACACCCCTGCTTCCCCTGAGGAGCTGCAGCAGGGATAGCAGCAGTAGTAGGGGCAACCACCTGTTGCTGAGCCGTCTGAAGATTCACCCTGTAGTTCTGGGCCTGGTGCCCGTTCTTCTTACAACGGGTACAATAACTACAATTCCCAAGATGATGGTACCCACAACGATCACACCTAGGCAGCCTCCCAGTATACCCACTCTGCCTCTGCTCAAAATATGCACCCGTAGCCTCAAATTTCCTCGGCTGCTGCTGCTGAGGCTGAACTGTACCCTTACCCGCGCTCTCCCATTTCCTCTTGTTGCCATCAGAGGTCTTCACCACAGTACCCTTAGGAGGCAAAACACCCTCCTGAACCTTCTGTTTGGTTAGCCTATGAGCCAACCGAATGGTATCCCGAAGTGTAGAAGCATCATTCGCGGTCACCAACCCACGAACCTCTGGCACCAACCCACTAACATAGAACTCAATAACCTTATAATCAGGAGTCACAGAATCCGAGCACAAAAGTGCCAACTCATGATAACGAGTGGTATACTCCTCGACCTCAGATCCCACCATCTGATGATTCCACAGTTCATGCTCCAAACTCTTAATCTCATCCCTGGGGCAATACTCCCTCTTCAAACAAAACATAAACTCGGTCCATGGCAACGCATGGGCCTCCAGTAAACCAATAGTCTGCACCGTCGAATTCCACCAAGTCAGGGCACGACCCTCGAATGTCCCTGAAGCATACTTCACACGATACTCCTCTGGGCAGTTACACATGGAGAAAGTTGACTCGACCTTCTCCAACCATCGAAGTAGTCCCACAGCTCCCTCAGTCCCACTGAAGTTATGGGGCTTACAGTCCTGAAACATCTTGTAAGTACAGTGGACTGGAGGAGGTAGAGGTGGTGGAGGATGAAAAGCATTCCCTGTTACAACAAGCAACACGGGTCAGAAAACGAATACCACGCAACAAAAGATAAGGAATGAGGGTAGGGGTAATTAAATTACCACCATGGCCCTACTGGGCGGCCTGCTGTGTAGCAATAGCGGCTGCCACGTGCTCCTGAATCAGATTATTCAGCTCAGCCTGGGTCATGCTGATATTACCATGACCCCTATTGCGTCCACCGCCATTCCGACCACCATCGCAACCACCACGACGTCCTGACATCTTCTGTCCAAGCCAAAGACAAGAAATCAGATTTCAGAATAGACAACAGGAAATCATAAGTAACAAAGTTAAACCAGAGAACTGGATTCCATCATGATTGTCGGATCAAACACAGAGTCCACCAAGATTTCCATGCATTTCAACTTATTATTTCATGTGCACCCGAAATGATAAGTCGCTCTACATGGTCCCCAAGGCGTGCTCCTAGCTTGACTTTCAAACCACGAGGCACCCACGTTCTAGAATAGATAAGAACTCCTAGGTGATAAAACACCCAAGTTGTAGAACAACAAGTACAAGTGTGCGATGATGTGTGCGAGCAAGTGTGTCCATTGGAGTATAGAAAGGGGAGATGTCCGAATCTTGGACAAATCTCCGAAGGATGCCGGAGCCACTCCAATGTACGCCACTGACGTGCAAGGATAGTAAGCCTCTTCTTCAGCACGAAGATGAAGAATAGAATAAGAAATAAGAATAATAGATAGATGATGTAAGCATAAATGATGATAATGAATGTAATACTAACACCTCGGCAATTCCCTACATGATATGACTTATATGAAGGTGACCGTCTAGTGTGTGCGACTCGGCTATAGACTTGACTCAACATGCAGTCCTAGTTCACTATTACCATTGGCTCTGATACCAATCTGTCACACCCTCAAATTCCACGTGCAGGGTTTTACCGCGAGGCGCATGATAAACCAGGATCTAAGTCAACGGTCACAATAAACGACACTATATGATACGTAAAAACGACATAAGCAAACCATTAAGTTTTCATAAACAATCCATCGCTGCGGAAGCGTAAAACTTTATTACAACACGAAAGTAAAAGCATTAAATTCTGAAAATGCTAAATAAGATGCATATGAATCCTAGAAGCCGTGAGACTCTGTGCGCCTATGAAATGCTGCTAACTCAATGACCTGAGACAAACATGCTAAAAACGTCAGCAAATAATGCCGGTGAGTTCACAGGTTTTATGTTAAACGTTTAAGTAATGAAAGCCATCATGTTATCACTATGTTAGAAATGATAGCGTTAGCTAGACACATGAATAATACTACTACGACCGGAAACCATTACAGACAACGATATATGATTTTGCCCGAAACGATATGCACTACCGTCCCACGGTAACGTTATGACCGAGACAATATGCACCCGCTCGGCTCCCAGCCGATGGGTGGGGTCTGTCAGTCCCAATAGATCTATCTACATTTCCCCCGTTGTGCCCCACACATTCATGGTTTCCCGGGACTTTACGTATCGTATAGTATGTAAATGAATTAACACTAGTATAACATGATAATTTATGAAATAAGTATAAAGCATGTGTCTCCCCCGAAATGTAAAGACTTAAAGTGGGGCTGTGAAACTCACCTAATACTGCTTCCCCTCTAAGATAAGTAAACCCGCTCAATTGACGGCACCAACTACCGGTGACCTATCATGACGAGCGTATAAGATGTTAGACTAACAACCCGTAGGTTGATTAGTCCCCAATAGTCCAGACCATAACCGTGTACATTTCAAATGATGTTTAAATGTTTAACCGACCACACCAGACAAGACCCGACATCCCATTGGTGACCCGACGTCCCACGTGTTAGTTGAATACAAGATATCATGCAACATATGCAATCAAACACTTAGTATACATCACAGTTTACTATATCTAGCATGAAGCCTAATTAACGCATAAACAGGTCCGAACACGTATAACTAAGTTATTGGACATGTCACGGGGTTCCTAACATGTTCCTAGATGTCAATCCGTGCTTCGGGATGTTAAAATACACATATAACAGAAGTACACGCGATTAGGAATCAAACATGCAATTAGGAAAAGTCAACTGGTGATTAGGAGGGTCAACTGGCGATTGGGATTGTAATCACCAGACATACTAGCGATTGGGCTCCCAATCGCCTCATGTAACACGCGATTGGGGCCAATCGCCTCTACTATAGGCGATTAGGGTCCCCTAATCGCCCCTGCTGCACTGTGTCGTCTTTTTGCGCGTTTAACCCTCCAAATCAGATCCGAAACATGTGGAAACACCCAATATCAAACCCAAAACATTAATCCAACTATCTCAAGCAAAAACCCCTAATTTATTATCATCCTAGCCGTCCCGAATGCAAGCGTTTCCCAAAATAGCATAACTAGCATGTAAACATCACATCAACATGCAAAACTTACCCTAAATAGCAAATATCCAGATTTCATCACATATTGACGTTGTCCGACAATATCCTACTATTATAGCATCATCCGAGAGTAAACCCTAACCTTAAACAATCAACAAAACACAACATATCATCATCAATCCTTCATAATCATTCAAACGGGTCAAAACGCGTAATATCAATAATACACATCTATGAATCTTCAAACTCCTAGGTTAACATTATATCAACTCATTTAGATCAGAAACATATCAATAACACAAGAACAACCATGTTTAAACGATAAAAATCCTATCTTGCATGAATACATCACATATAACAAGCATAAAGGTTTGGGTTTGTTTAGAAACTGATTTTAATGAGTTTTCAAAGACACAAATGTTTAGAAACCAGGTCTGGACCTTTAGGGAACAAAACAATATCATTACAAAGGTTTGGGATGAAGAACACACCTTGAAATTGTAAGATTATGAGGTGTAAAGCTTGGAAATGTGATTTCTTGATCAAAAACGTGTTCCAGAGGTTGTATAAGGTGTGGGGTGGCTTTGGGGTGTATTAGGGTTTCACAAATGATGTTTTACAACATAAGGGTGGCATTTATAGGTGTTTATAGTCGTTTAGTGCGCGTCAGGCGATTGGGAAGCAACTATAGGCGATTAGGGTCTCTAATCGCGTGTAGCCACTAGCGATTAGTCCAATCGCCCATAAAATTTCCTCCAATCGCCTATCATACTGGCGATTAGGCCAATCACCCCCTATTTACATGCAATTAGGCCAATCACCTATAATGTCATGCAATTAGGCTAATCACCTATAATGTCATGCAATTAGGCTAATCACCTATAATGTCATGCAATTAGGCTAATCACCTATAATGTCATGCAATTACGCTAATCACCTATAATGTCATTTAATTATGCTAATCACCTATAATGTTATGCAATTACGCGTAATCACCTGTAATGTCATGCAATTACGCGTAATCACCTGTAATGTCATGCAATTACGCGTAATCACTATTTTAACACATATAAACACGTATTCACATACCGACAAGTTATATAATGTTTGTAAGCACATAATACATGATAACTAACATGTTCCCATCGTTCATCAATTCCCGGGACTCGAGATATACGTGTATGCGATAACCCGACGATTCTACGAATCGCAAATCCTTGTACACATGGTTATGGACCGACACCCAATGATCCCTCTTACTGTAACATCGCAAAATTTTTCCCCAAATATTTTTTTATAAACGCCTTTATATTTTTTTTCATTTTATACAAATGTGGCAACGTCTTTATTTTTCCTCATTCACAACTTATGTACATATATATATATATATATATATATATAGATTTATATTAATAATAATAATAATAATAAAAATTATAATTCAGTTTTGTTTTAGTAAAAAAAAAATATATATAAACTGAATTCTGCTTCTGGCCCACTCCCCTTTTCCTTTTTGTTGTTTGGAGCCCAGTTAAGGCGGCCCAAGACACTGAGCCCACTAGCTGCGATTATCTACAACCCTGCTCAGGTTACAAATCCTAATCGTCTGGTAATTTCAACTATGGTCAATGCTATGAATGTGGAAACCCAAATCACTTCCGTAACCGATGCCCTAAACTGACAGAAATCAAGACCCTCCAGCTATTTAACAGCAAGTCCCACCATTTAAATGATGTCTACCTTTAATTCTATGTATTGACACTTTTTGGATTCAAGTAATAAATTCAAATATTATCATAACATCTGTGTGCATGCTTGCTTTAATATGAACTAATTGCTATAATTATGATCATACGTGCTTACTTGTACAACAAATAGTTGACTACCAAAACAACCTACTTAACGATTGGTAGAGGTCATCATGTCTTTCCAACAGTCGGGAGAGGCCCTACACCTGCTCAACGACTGGAGGAGACTATCAGACCTGCTCAACAATCGGAAGAGTCATAGAAGGACACAAAACCCTAATGTAAGGTAAATTGGGGATTACGGTCCGGAACGTAATCGTGAATTTACAGGTACGTTAAGGTGGTGTAGAATTCTATCAAGATTTTCAGTAGTTAACCAAATGTAAACATTAGATATCTAGTAGTTCATTTAGTAGCTCAACTCACACGTGACACGCCTCTTATCCACGCTATCCGAGACAGGTTACTCTATTCATTGTCATGCCCTAACATAAAATTCTTCAAGTCACACTTGTCCTAAATTTTATCCAATTCCCTTCAACCCTGTGTTTTCAATAAACTTCGGGACGAAGTTTTCAAAAGTAGGGGAGACTGTAACATCGCAAAATTTTTCCCCAAATATTTTTTTATAAACGCCTTTATATTTTTTTTCATTTTATACAAATGTGGCAACGTCTTTATTTTTCCTCATTCACAACTTATGTACATATATTATATATATATATATATAGATTTATATTAATAATAATAATAATAATAAAAATTATAATTCAGTTTTGTTTTAGTAAAAAAAAAAATATATATAAACTGAATTCTGCTTCTGGCCCACTCCCCTTTTCCTTTTTGTTGTTTGGAGCCCAGTTAAGGCGGCCCAAGACACTGAGCCCACTGAACCAGCCGGCCCACCAAACCCTTCCCTTCCTTATTTAAAAAAAAAAAAACGTGTCCCCGCTATGATTCGAACCCGGGTCAGCCGTTTACACACACACGCGCCCAAACCACTGCTCCACACCATTTCTTTGCTTTAAACTTGGCAAATAATATATATAACACCACTTTAGTTCTCCTTTTTCCTTTTCCTCTCCCACGATCAACAGCAGCAACAGAGTTATGTTTCTTTTATTTTTATTAAATCGTAGTTTGCCATAATTACGTGATTAACACAGGGTTTTGACTCGGATTCGTAATTAACGGACATTCACGCGTATTATACCCAATTATTTTCATCAATTCATACCAAATTTACATCATTCACGCGTATGAACATTAAAACGTGGTCAACTTTCCGATTAACCTTAACCATTGATCCTCAGTATAAATAGATGTGTTTCGAAGCATTACAACTCGCTCACAACTCTCTCTCAACCTCCAATTATCTCTGAATCACACTGATTATAATTATCTTGTTCGTCGTTTGACTTTTGCTTTGACCCGACAATTATCCACGAAACAAACACTGTGAGTTCTATATTTTTTGTGGGTTTTGTTAGTCGGCAATCAAACAACAAAAGCCCCAACATTAATCGGGCTTAGTTTGTCTGAATTGTTTGATTTGAATTTCTAGGGTTCTATGGATAATGTGGGGAAGATGACTCGCAGACATATTATTTAAATAATTTTCGAATTAACACAAATCAACAAAATGATATAGATCAGATGGTTGGCAAGGCATTTGTTAAGTCATGGGGCGAGTCTGATGCGGGTTCGAGTCCCAGCATGGACACCCCTTTTTCCATTTATTTTACATTTTAAAACAAACCATTTTATATATATATTATACATTAAATCTTGTAAATCCATTTTTAAATATTAAAACCTTTTTATAAATTCTACAAAAATTATATCATGTTGATCTGAGATAAAAGTTCAACACCAATTTTTAGTTTTCAAAAATTTATTTATTTAATATATATAATAAATAAATCAAGTTTATTCTATTTTATTTATAAAAATCTATAAAAATATCGAAACGATCTTATTAATTTCCACAAAAATTATTTTAAGTTTTTATAACATTAAACTTTACTGAAATAATTTTTAATTCAGTAAAATCATTTATTTTATATTTTTAATCAATTTTTGTTAGTTTTAATCATAATTAAATCATAATAAATTCAATTTTCATTATTTTTGCACCAAAATTTTATAGAAATTATTTCTGATTATTTAGAACAGAAATATAATTTTTAAACTTATAATTCTTTAATTTTGGTATTTTTAAATTTTAAAGTTAAAGTTTGACAATTTATAATAAATAGATTAAATAATCTATTTTAAAGAAAATAATTTTATAAAAATTATTTTTACACTTTAAACACATTCTTGTAACCATCTTAAGTTTAAATTTCATAAAAAGATTTTTAGTTAATTATTTACTAAATTTCTCTCAATTGGCGAATATTTTTAATATTAATCAAACGAGCAATTATCCCCAATTCGAAGCCCTAGAAACTTATACATTTGTAGACTTGATAGACTTAGACATATTTATTACCTCATTTTAGGGTGATACTTGATACATTTGGTCAACACATTTCTCAACAGATATAACATTTTACCAAGGTGAGTTTTACATAGCCCCTTTTCTATTTATCACCATTTTTGGGGTGAAACATGTTACAACATCATCATTGCAATTCAATCATCAATGTGTCTATGTGTTTTCTATGTTGCATTATGTCTTGAGCATGATTAGAGTAAGCACCATTCTAGCATAATCATTAACATTGATCAGCCGGCGGTATACATTGATAGATCTATTGGACTGACAATCCCACCCGGATACGTGCCTCCTACAAAGGTTACGTGGGTGTTTGTTATCGTATAACATTATTGGACCATGAGCGTATGGTATGTATCATTTATAACAGTCATCAGGGTTGATTATGCACTCGATTTATTTCTAGTATGTTCTCACATATGGACTAGATTGACATGACACATGAATTGCACAACATTTTATTCAATCATCAAAAACCTATGTAATTCTCACCAACTTTTGTTGACCCAAAACATTTTCAACTTAACATGTTTCAGGTTCTAATTGCTTGAAGATTTGTATTGATGCTTGAAGATATGTGTATAGTTTCAATCAATTTGATGTACAAATTCTAGAACATTTGTATGTAAGTTATTTAAATCATTTATGAAACTTATTATTCACCATGAGCTACTGAACAATCATCAATACGTGACATCCCGATGTTTCCGCCATCGGTTGGGGTGTTACACTTACCATTGTAACGACTCCCGATGATTCCCGAATCATCGACACGACTCAACTGACCGGTCAAGTATGATATTAAGTAGTTGTTTTCAATGTTTTCGTTGAGGTAGACTCGTATGTATGCAAAGTATGGAACGTATGTATGTAAGGTATGAAAAGTATTAACCTGAATATGCCGGGTGTCACATCTTTCCATGTAGGGACACGAATATCTGCTAAAGTCTCTGGACGAGGTAGCTATCGAAATGAGTAGCACCAAGACCAATGTCACACCCTCAAATTTCCACGTGCGGGGTTTTACCGCGAGGCGCGTGACACACCAGGATCCAAGTCAACGGTCACAATAAACAACACTATATGATACGTAAAAATGACATAATCAAACCATTAAGTTTTCATAAATGATCCAACGCTGCGGAAGCGTAAAACTTTATTACAACGTGAAATCAAAAGTACGAAAGTCTGAAAATACTAAATGAGATGCACATGAATCCTAGACGCCGTGAGACTCCGTGCGCCTATCGACAGCTGCTACCTTAGCGACCTGAGACAAACATGCTAAATACGTCAGCAAATAATGCTGGTGAGTTCACAGGTTTTTAAATGAATACCGACTCCAATGTATACCAACTCCAAGTGAAAATCGATTCCAACTGAATACCCATGGTCAATCCAGACCACATGCATGCAAAACATATGAATACCTTACTACTGCGATTGGAAAACCATTACTGGACTCGAATACTGTGAATACTGAATACGTGCCCGAATGAATACTGAATACTGAATACTGCATACTGAATACTGAATACCTAAGAGACAATATGCACCCGCCCGGCCCTCCAAGCCGTCGAGTGGGGCGGGTCAAGCCCAAATAGCGCTATCCACATTTCCCCCGTTGTGCATCCCCGCACATTCATGGTTTCCCCCGGGACTTCCAAAGATCGCATAGTAATATAATGAATACTCCAAAACATAATGAATATGTGAAAACATAATGAATACTCCAAACCCAATGAATTCATGAATACCAAAACATAGTTGAAACGCCTTTTTATGAAAACATAGTTGACTCACGTTTAAAGGACACAGCATGTTTTCTCCCCCGAAAATGTAAAACCAGTAAAAGAGTGGGGCCGTGAAACTCACCTTAGAGTGCGTCTTCCGATAACTAGAATTCCAACACGTGTATGATAATCCCAACTAATGACAACCTATCAATGAGTTTACATAAGTGTTCCGACTAATAACCATAAGGTTATCTAGTCCCCGATTGTCCAGATCATAACCAAGTATGTTTTAAAACGTGTTCAAATGTTTAACCGACACACTAGACCGACCCGACATCCCGTTGGTGACCCATTACCCTAACTAATCAAGTACACATAGATTACACGTAAGGTTCAAGCATAAAACACTTAGTTTGTATCAAAAATCTTATTTTTGTTAACGTAGGGTCGAACGTGGCTGTAAATGGTCGAAGGTGTCCCTAAAAGGTCGAATGTGGCTTTGAACTTCCACCTTCGCCCCTTTTTCTCCCACCTTCGCCCATTTATGGCACCTTCGCCCCTTTTGCTTCCAGGTTCGACCCCTGGAATCCACCTTCGCCCGTTCGACTGGCCGAAGGTGTTCCAGGTTCGACCCTGCTGTGTTGTTTACTCAAAAACGCGTCCAAAAACATCCGAAAACATCACGAAACATCATGAGTTACAGCAGTCAAGCATCATTAATATATTCCTACGAAACCCTACCAATTTTACCCCAAAATCTATCCGTTTTACAAGTTTCCTAAAATAGTAAATTATGGAGATGTCACATCATCATGCATGAAAATATTACCCAATTAGGAAACTTTCTGAAATCAATCAATAATCAGCTCATCATACTCAGATCATCATGAACAAGAAACCCCTATCATAACCTTATCATAACCATCCAAAAAAACGAGCCCTAAATCTAACTAAAAACCCTTTAATTGTCAAAACACCATCAACAATCAAAGGTAACATGTTTCAATCATAACCCATCATTAATAACAGCCCTAGGTTGTTGTCATATCATCTATACAACAAGTAATCATCAAACAATGCATAATATCATATTAACACATGTTTAGTTTGCATAAAAACTCATTGTTTATGAATAGGTTTTATTTAGAAAGATGTTAGGAAGGTTTTTACCCATAAAACATGTTGATATCAGATCTGGACCCTTGGGGTTTAGATGAAAACAAGTTAAAATTGTTTAAAAAGGATTTGTAATGAAGAACACACCTTAGATCTTCACTTGTAATGATTTAGAGAGTTAGGTTATGAAAAACAAGTTCAAAAACTCCTTCCCCAATGATAATAGCTGATAGAGAGTGTTTGGAGGCGTCTAGGGTTTGTGAAATGGTGAAAAATGGCTAAGGATGGTATTTATACCAGGTCCAGGTTCGCCCCTTTTATATGGTCGAATGTGGAACTTTTCCACATTCGCCCATTTGTAATGGTCGAATGTGGAATCTTTCACATTCGCCCACTTTGTTTCTACATTCGCCCATTTCTCAAGTTCCATTTCCACATTCGCCCACTATTTCCACATTCAGGTCATCAGCACTTTTTAACACATGTAAACAACACTTTTTAACACATGTTAACCTTTTTCCAGTTTGTCGTGTTTAACGCATTCTAACACATCTTAACACATAAGCATGCATCCATAGTCTATACTTAACATATTTAAGCACGGATGATTATCTATACATCATTTAAACACATCTAAGCATATAATCCACCATGTGACAATTAGTCTACACATACACTTAATTAGTTTATGTAATTCACCAACAACGGGACTCGTATCATGTGTGTGTGTGTGTGACTAACCAATGATCTCCCGAATTATGGAACCCTGGACAATACGAACTGTGTTCCGACTCTACTGACCCCTTCAAGTATGTTTAATAAACGTTTTTCGCTAAGGTAGACTTATGTGTTTATAAAATGTTGACCCAAACATGTCGGGTGTCACATCATCCCCCTGTTGAAAGAATTTTCGTCCCGAAAATTTCCCGAAGTCAAAGAGAACGAAGCGATAAAAAGAAAAATTTTCCCGGTTGTCACATCATCCCCCTGTTGAAAGGAATCTCGCCCCGAGATTCACTCTTCGACAGTAATGAGTGTCGACCTAACCCAAGTAACGTTTCCCAGAACACAAACGAAATGATAACCACGAACGAAAGATGATATCAACGAATACTCTGTGCCGGGGAACCGCCCTCCCCAAAGTGAATAGAAAACAATGAATCCCCCTGATCGAAGGCCTACTAGAGACTACTATGATCGGTATAAATGATACACCGGTACCGTCCAAGTAACATCTCCAAAGGACCCACATCAGACTCATGAATTCAAAATGATGACCAAATACCAAACTGAATGCACACAATGAATACGAATTGCCAAACAATGCGAACGAGAATGAATACGAGCATAACGAGAATCAAGAAAAGAATACTCACCAGTAACAGTGTCAGGATCCTCCTGGTTCTCCTAGCGCCAATGGCGTAGACATGACCACGAGTAGTTCGACCGCCGCCTTCATTCCCAGCACCACCTGCAGTCCCTTGGTTCAGCTTAGGACAATCCCGCTTGAAGTGTCCATTATCCCCACAGTGATAACATCCCTGCCTCCCCTGAGGAGCAATAGCAGTGGTAGTAGTAGTGGCATGTGCCGGTTGTAGCTGAAGAGTAGTCCTACAGTCCTTAGCATGATGACCAAAACGCTGACACCGTCGACAGCGAAACCTCTCACAATCACCCGTATGATGAAACCCACACTCACCACACTTCGGGAGTTTCCCAGTATATCCCCCAGACCTCTGCTCGGATGATGCTCCCACAACTTCTTGCTTCTTTGTCTGCGGCTGGGACGACCCAGCGCTCTTTCCAGCACTCTCCCACTTTCTCTTGTTGTCCGCAGGGGCTTTCACAGCAGCACCCCTCGGAGGTAGAACGCCCTCCGCAACCTTCATGTTGGTCAGCTTGTGGGCTGCCCGAACAGTGGCCAACATAGTAGTGTGATCAGCAGCAGCAACAAGTCCAGCAATCTCCGGCACTAACCCAGCAACGTAGTGCTCAATCCTCCGGTACTCCGGTGTAGCCAACCCGGGGCACATCACAGCCAACTCGTTGTGCCTAGCAGTAAACTCCTCGATCTCCGACCCAACCATCTTCAGATTCCAGAACTCATGCTCCAACTTCATAATCTCGTCTCTTGGGCAATACTCTGCCCTCAACATCTGAACAAACTCGGACCACGACATAGCATTGGCCTCACCCAGACCAAGGTTCGCAGTGGTGGAGTTCCACCAGGTCAACGCATGTCCCTCCAGTGTAGCAGAAGCATACTTGACGCGATCAGCGTCGGGACAGTTACACATAGCAAACACCGACTCAATCTTCTCCAACCACCTAAGTAGTCCCACCGCTCCTTCAGTCCCATTGAAGAAATGGGGCTTACAGTCCATGAACTTCTTGTACGTGCACCCAGTCTGCATCTGATTAGTATTTCCCAGGGTCTGCTGAGCAGCCTGGAAAGCAGCCAACGCAACGTTCAACTGTTGTTGCAACATGTGCTCCAACTCCGCCTGAGTCATGGTGATGTTCCCACCACCTCGTCCACCGCCATTGCGACCCCCGCCGCCACCACGGCGTCCACCAGCACGTCCACCAGCGCGACCAGACATGTTCTGCCAAACATGAGACAAGATACGCAAAATCACCAACAGATCGAGCTACAAGTGACCAAACGAATTCAGAACGTGGTTCCAGCATGACCATTAGTCCGAACACGAAGTCCACGAAGATTCTCATGCATTTCGATTTATGATTTCGTGTGCACCCGAAATAACAAATCGCTCTACATGGTCCTCTAGGCGTGCTCCTAGCTAGAACTTCAAATCACCCGATACCCACATTCCTAAAAGAAACTGTTATCGCACGAAGATCCCAAAGTGAACAGTCACTCAGGAGTGTACTATGACAAGTACTAGTGCATGATAGTGTGTGTGTAGGCAAGTATGTACATTAGAGCATAGAGGGGAGATATCCAAAACCCGGAAAGATCTCAAGAATGCGCCGAAGGCACCCCAATGTACACTACTGCCAAGTATAAGCGATAAGCCCCTTCATCTTCAAACCCGAAGAAGAAGATAGAACCAAGGTAGGAATAACAAAAGATGGATAATGTGATACCGTGTGATGAGGACACTGACACCCCGACAAGATTAGTATGTTTACCAAATGACACGACTCGTAACTATGTGTGACCGTCTAACGTGTGTGATACTCGGCTATAGACTAGACTCTACATGCAGTCCTAGTTCACTATAACCATTGGCTCTGATACCAATCTGTCACACCCTCAAATTTCCACGTGCGGGGTTTTACCGCGAGGCGCGTGACACACCAGGATCCAAGTCAACGGTCACAATAAACAACACTATATGATACGTAAAAATGACATAATCAAACCATTAAGTTTTCATAAATGATCCAACGCTGCGGAAGCGTAAAACTTTATTACAACGTGAAATCAAAAGTACGAAAGTCTGAAAATACTAAATGAGATGCACATGAATCCTAGACGTCGTGAGACTCCGTGCGCCTATCGACAGCTGCTACCTTAGCGACCTGAGACAAACATGCTAAATACGTCAGCAAATAATGTGGTGAGTTCACAGGTTTTTAAATGAATACCGACTCCAATGTATACCAACTCCAAGTGAAAATCGATTCCAACTGAATACCCATGGTCAATCCAGACCACATGCATGCAAAACATATGAATACCTTACTACTGCGATTGGAAAACCATTACTGGACTCGAATACTGTGAATACTGAATACGTGCCCGAATGAATACTGAATACTGAATACTGCATACTGAATACTGAATACCTAAGAGACAATATGCACCCGCCCGGCCCTCCAAGCCGTCGAGTGGGGCGGGTCAAGCCCAAATAGCGCTATCCACATTTCCCCGTTGTGCATCTCGCACATTCATGGTTTCCCCCGGGACTTCCAAAGATCGCATAGTAATATAATGAATACTCCAAAACATAATGAATATGTGAAAACATAATGAATACTCCAAACCCAATGAATTCATGAATACCAAAACATAGTTGAAACGCTTTTTATGAAAACATAGTTGACTCACGTTTAAAGGACACAGCATGTTTTCTCCCCGAAAATGTAAAACCAGTAAAAGAGTGGGGCGTGAAACTCACCTTAGAGTGCGTCTTCCGATAACTAGAATTCCAACACGTGTATGATAATCCCAACTAATGACAACCTATCAATGAGTTTACATAAGTGTTCCGACTAATAACCATAAGGTTATCTAGTCCCCGATTGTCCAGATCATAACCAAGTATGTTTTAAAACGTGTTCAAATGTTTAACCGACACACTAGACCGACCCGACATCCCGTTGGTGACCCATTACCCTAACTAATCAAGTACACATAGATTACACGTAAGGTTCAAGCATAAAACACTTAGTTTGTATCAAAAATCTTATTTTTGTTAACGTAGGGTCGAACGTGGCTGTAAATGGTCGAAGGTGTCCCTAAAAGGTCGAATGTGGCTTTGAACTTCCACCTTCGCCCCTTTTTCTCCCACCTTCGCCCATTTATGGCACCTTCGCCCCTTTTGCTTCCAGGTTCGACCCTGGAATCCACCTTCGCCCGTTCGACTGGCCGAAGGTGTTCCAGGTTCGACCCTGCTGTGTTGTTTACTCAAAAACGCGTCCAAAAACATCCGAAAACATCACGAAACATCATGAGTTACAGCAGTCAAGCATCATTAATATATTCCTACGAAACCCTACCAATTTTACCCCAAAATCTATCCGTTTTACAAGTTTCCTAAAATAGTAAATTATGGAGATGTCACATCATCATGCATGAAAATATTACCCAATTAGGAAACTTTCTGAAATCAATCAATAATCAGCTCATCATACTCAGATCATCATGAACAAGAAACCCCTATCATAACCTTATCATAACCATCCAAAAAAAACGAGCCCTAAATCTAACTAAAAACCCTTTAATTGTCAAAACACCATCAACAATCAAAGGTAACATGTTTCAATCATAACCCATCATTAATAACAGCCCTAGGTTGTTGTCATATCATCTATACAACAAGTAATCATCAAACAATGCATAATATCATATTAACACATGTTTAGTTTGCATAAAAACTCATTGTTTATGAATAGGTTTTATTTAGAAAGATGTTAGGAAGGTTTTTACCCATAAAACATGTTGATATCAGATCTGGACCCTTGGGGTTTAGATGAAAACAAGTTAAAATTGTTTAAAAAGGATTTGTAATGAAGAACACACCTTAGATCTTCACTTGTAATGATTTAGAGAGTTAGGTTATGAAAAACAAGTTCAAAAACTCCTTCCCCAATGATAATAGCTGATAGAGAGTGTTTGGAGGCGTCTAGGGTTTGTGAAATGGTGAAAAATGGCTAAGGATGGTATTTATACCAGGTCCAGGTTCGCCCCTTTTATATGGTCGAATGTGGAACTTTTCCACATTCGCCCATTTGTAATGGTCGAATGTGGAATCTTTCCACATTCGCCCACTTTGTTTCTACATTCGCCCATTTCTCAAGTTCCATTTCCACATTCGCCCACTATTTCCACATTCAGGTCATCAGCACTTTTTAACACATGTAAACAACACTTTTTAACACATGTTAACCTTTTTCCAGTTTGTCGTGTTTAACGCATTCTAACACATCTTAACACATAAGCATGCATCCATAGTCTATACTTAACATATTTAAGCACGGATGATTATCTATACATCATTTAAACACATCTAAGCATATAATCCACCATGTGACAATTAGTCTACACATACACTTAATTAGTTTATGTAATTCACCAACAACGGGACTCGTATCATGTGTGTGTGTGTGACTAACCCAATGATCTCCCGAATTATGGAACCCTGGACAATACGAACTGTGTTCCGACTCTACTGACCCCGTCAAGTATGTTTAATAAACGTTTTTCGCTAAGGTAGACTTATGTGTTTATAAAATGTTGACCCAAACATGCCGGGTGTCACAACCAAGCTGGAGGATGCCAAAAAAGCTGCTCAAGACAAGAGTAAGCACCTTGAGAAGGAGCTTGGTAAGGTGAAGACTGAGCTTAAACTGGTGAAGGGCGAGCAGGCCAAGGCATTGCATGTGCATGAGAAGGAGATGGAGGAGTACAGGCAAGGGCTTGTAAGGTTTGCCAAAGTTTCTGTTCTCCAAGTTAGGGTGAAGATGGCCCTACAGGCTAAAGATCCTAATTTCAAGCAGGAAGATTTGGATGTTGAAGCCTGGCTGGAGAAGATAAAGAGCTTGGGAGGAAAAGAGGTGGTGTACGAGCCAATTCCTGATGCTGATCCTGAGGATGCATCCAAGGAGCCTGTGGTGGAGGAAGCCGCTGTAGCCAAGGAGTTCCAAGTGGGCAATGAAGGATGTCAAGACTAGGCCTGAGCCCACTTTTTTTTAGAATATTTGTGATAGTTTATGTGGTGGTGGTTTTGTGAACAATTTCAAACAATTTATTTTTATGTTTGTATAGACAATGGAGGAATTGGGGTGGAGGGATCTTGATTTTCAAGACGATGCCCAAGTCTTTCTTTTGACCCGGAATATAGATGTCAACCCCTGGTGGATGGGTCCTGGTTTAGGATGAAGCCAGGGGTTGATAATAACTTTTAATTATAAATAAAATGGTAATCTATTTTGACGCTACATCCTTGTGTTCTTCCTTTATTCCTTTGTTATCCTGCAATCACTATCAAATGATAAGTGATAAAGAATAAAATAAGTTTATACCTTCACTTCTTAATTGGTCTTCGAAGTCCTCTGAGAACAGTCTTAATGACATCTTGAAGATGTCCCCCAGTCTTTATTACATCCTTAGGATAGCCTTTGTCATTCTGAGGATGTCCCCAGTTCTTTTTCCCTTCGACATCTTTAGAATAGTCTTTGTCATCCTGAGGATGTCCCCAATTATTTTTTTCTTCGACATCTTAAGAATAGTCTTTGTCATCCTGAGGATGTCCCTAGTGTTGTTTCTTTCAAATAGACTTAGAGTCTTTTTTCCCTTTTCAAGAAAGGATTAAAATTTTTGATAACAACCTGTAAAAAGGTAAACTTAGTTGTCATACTGGCGATAAAGCCTTTTATAAGCTGGGGTCATGCCCATAATGATGAACTTTTAGAAATAACTGGCGACAAGGCCCAATGTAGTATCTTGAGGATAACTGGCGTCAAGGCCAAATATGACTGGTGTCAAGGCCATTGGCGACTAGGCCAAATACAAGAAAGAGACATTGAAAAATGTCTAAACCTTAGGGATTCAATGTATATTCCAAAAATGATGAAATTGTCAGCCACTTTTACATGAACTGGTCCCACTACCTTGAAGATATACATGAATACATGCGCTCCAGGCGGGGTTGCTAACCCAATGTGAAAGGTGAAAACCTTTAAACCTTAGGAAGGTGCAAGAAACCTTAACACAGGAGAGAGGGGCCAACCCTCTTGTCTTCAATGTTCCATCTTCATGATAGACCTGAAAAATTCTCAGGATGGACTATTTCTACACCGTGTTTAGTTGCAATATCGATGAAATTATCAAAATAAAATGGAGAAAGATACCTGCATATGGAGATGACTCACCAGTAATCCGAACCATAGTTTCTCTTCCAGAGAGATCAGTCACATGAGTCTTCACACATGATAATATTTTAAGTGAATTGCATTCCAAGATCTTGGTAGATATTCACCTTCCATGGTCGAGAGCCAATATGCTCCTTTTCCAGCCTCAGAATCGTTCAAGTAGGTTCTTTCCCATCTATGAGCTAGTTTCCCATCACTTGGCTTGGTAGTGTTTTGGAAGGCTTTTCTTAAGACCAAATCTCCTACTTGGAATATTCTTATCCTTATATTTTTGTTATAAGCTTTAACTATCCTTTGTTGGAAAGCTGCCATCCTTAATTTAGCTGCATCTCTAAGCTCATCCAAGGTCTTGAAGCAATACTTCTGAATTGGTAGTTGCATCCTGAAGATGGCTTCTTACCGTAGGCATTACCATCTCTGTTGGAAGCATTGCTTCTGTTCCAAACACCAAGGAAAAAGGTGTTTGTCCAGATGCATTCTTGGATGTGGTTCCATTTGCCCAAAGTACAAATGGAAGCTCTTCTGCCCATTTTCCTTTCTTCTCTCCAAGCTTTTTCTTCAAGTTGTTGACGATGATCTTGTTGGAGGATTCTGCTTGCCCATTAGCTTGAAGATGGATAGGTGTTGAGGTTATCATCTTGATTCCCCAACTCTCACAAAAACTAGTTGTTCTGCTGCTGATGAATTGAGACTCATTGTCACAGATGATCTCGGCTGGTACACCAAATCTTGTAAGGATGTTTCTCTTGATGAAGGACACTACTTCTTTGTCTCTGACTTGTACGAATGCTTCGGCCTCGATCCATTTTGAAAAATAATCAATCATGACCAGCATAAACACCTTTCCACCAGGAGCTTTGGGTAATTTTCCCCACTATGTCCATCCCCCATTTCATGAAAGGCCATGGTGAGATGATGGGATGCATCACATCTTTGAGAATATTGCATGGCATGCTTCTTCATGGTTGGCCAGTAGTATCCTGTCCTTAAAATCTTTGAATGTAGGGCTCTCCCTCTTGTGTGATTTCCAGAATCTCTTTCATGGATATCTTTGAGAACTTCCTTTGCTTCTTCCTTGTTGAGACATCTTAAGTATGGACCTGTAAGAGACCATGTGAGATAATGGGATGCATCACATCTTTGAGAATATTGCATGGCATCCATCTTCATGGTTGACCAGTAGTATCATGTCCTTAAAATATTTGAATGTAGGGGTCTCCCTCCTGTGTGATTTCCACAATCTCATTCATGTATATCTTTGAGAACTTCCTTTGCTTCTTCCTTGTTGAGACATCTTAAGTATGGACCTGCAAGAGATATTCTATATAATATATTGTTTATAATAACAAATATGGATACCTTCATCCTGAAAGTTCTAGCATTTTCTCCATCGGGGATGTTACCATCCTTAAGATAGTCTAAGATAGGAGTCATCCAGGATGTATCATCTCGATCTCGAATACCAAGGACAATGTCATCTTCAGGATGTGCAGTGTTATCCTTAGGATGCACCTCTTCAGTTGCTGGCTTTAAGATATCGATGATAGGGATTTTAGATCCTTCTGGTAAATTCATAGAAGATCCTAAGTTTGCCAAGGCATCAGCCTCAACATTTTCTTCCCTAGGTAACTATGTTAGTGTAAATTTTGCGAAACAAGATGCTAATTTCTTGACTATTTCAAGATATTCAACTAATTTTTGCCTTTTACTGCGTAAGATCCGTTGAAATGGTTAGTAATTAACAAGGAATCAACAAATACTTCTAAATTTGAAACATGCATATCCCTAGCAAGTTGTAAACTAGCAATGAGAGCTTCATATTCGATTTCATTATTGGTTGTTTGAAATGCACATCTAATTGCATGGAGTATTATGTCCCCTTGTGGCGATTTTAGTAGTAATACTAATCCAGTACCCCTTATATTTGAAGCACCATCTGTATACAAAATCCATTTTCCCAAGTTTTCATTTAGTTGTTGTACTTCTTTTTTAACTTCACTTAGGATGTCACTACTAAGATCAGCCACAAAATCAGCTAGAGCCTGTGATTTGATTGCATTTCTAGGCTCATATACCAAGTCAAATGCACTTAATTTCACTGACCATTTTGCTATTCTTCCTGACATTTCTGGTTTTCTAAGCACATTTTTAATGGGGTAATTGGTTTGAACATGTATCCTATGTGTTTCAAATTAATGCCTTAACTTGGTAGATGCCATAATCAAAGCTAAAATAAGCTTTTTGAGACGTGAGTACCTGGTTTCAGCATCCAATTAGGTTTTACTTACATAATAGATAGGATGTTGTTGTCTTTCAAAGTCTTCTACCAAGACTGCACTTATTGCATTTCCAGAAACTGCAAGGTATAGCTTGAGAGGTTCACCATCCTCAGGTTTTATAAGGAGTGGGGTTGTTGCAAGATATTCCTTCAGCTTCTTCAATGCTTCCTCATGCTTTTGTCCCGGTCGAATTTATTGTTCTTCTTCAGGATGTCATAGAACTCTTTGCATTTTTCTGAGGACTTAGAGATGAATTCTGTTTAGAGTTGTTATCCTGCCAGTCAACCTTTGTACATCCTTGACATTTATTGGAGATTTTAGATCAAGGATGACTTTGATTTGTTTTGGGCTGGCTTCAATGCCTCTCTTGGTTACTAAGTATCCAAGAAATTCGTCAGCACCAACTCCAAAATTGCACTTGGTAGAATTCAACTTCATGTTATAATCATCTAGGATGTCAACAGCTTCTTTGAGATCCTGAAGATGGTCTTCAACTTTCTTGGATTTCACCACCATATCATCGATGTAGACTTCCATTGTGTCCCCAATCTTTTCTTTGAACATCATGTTTACCAGCCTTTGGTATGTGGCACCTACATTCCTTAGTCCAAAAGGCATAGCAATATAACAATAAATACCTGAATGGGTCATGAATGCAGTATCCTCTTGGTCGTCCGGTTCCATCTGGATTTGTTGGAATCCTGAAGATGCGTCCATGAAAGTTAACATTTCATGGCCAGCTGTGGCATCCACCATTGAGTCGATGTGTGGAAGTGGACATGGATCTTTAGGGCAATCCTTATTGAGATCTGTGTAATCTACACGAACTCTCCATTTTCCATTCTTCTTTTGCACCACGACTATATTGGCTAGCCACTTTGGGAATTTGACTTCCCTTATCATCTTGGATTTCAGTAACCTAACCACTTCTTCTTGTATGATGGCATTTCTTTCAGGTGCAAATTTCCTACGCTTTTGTTGGATGGGCTTGAAGCTTTTATCGATTCCCAGCTTATGAGTGATGATATCCTTGGAGATTCCAGTTATATCCTCATGTTTCCAAGCAAATGTCGACATCCTGCATTTAAAAGATGAGATTAGAGGTTGTTCCATGTCATTAGGGATATTCTTACCAATTTGCACAGTGATATCCTTGTTGTTTTCGTCGAGGCATACTACCTTCACATCCTGGTCATGATTTATCTTAGCATTATGAGGATGGCACTGTGCATCATGTTGTAATTGCTATGCTTGTCGTTTTGAAGCTTTCATCGATGTTGTGTAGCAATCCTCGGCCTCCTGTTGATCGCTATTGACTTTGACAACTCCCCATGGAGTTGGTAGTTTTACACATTGGTGACATGTTGATGGAACTGCCTTCATATCATGTATCCAAGGTCTCCCTAAGATAACATTGTAACTGGATAATGAATCTATCACACAAAATCTTTGGATAGAGTTTACTCCCTTGACATATACAAGCAGTTTGATATCACCCACTGTGCTCTTGGTCTCTCCACTAAAGCCAACCAAGACAGATGATCTTGCCACTATCTCAGTCTCAGGGATGTTCATTCTTTTGAGGGCTTCAAGTTGTATTATATTGAGTGAACTCCCTCCATCTATTAATATCCCGCGAACAAAAATGTTAGCAATATATAATGTAATTATCAAACCATCATGGTGAGGATCTAGAACATTTTCTCGATCTTCTTCTTCGAAGCTGATCACTTTAGCATTCGTCAGGATGGTAGTTTTTGTGGGTCTTTCTCCCTTTTCTGATTTCATCTCTCTTGCATGCCTCTTAGCTGCTGAGTAGGATGTCCCACAAATATCCGAACCTCTTGAAATGAAATTAATGATACCAGCATCCTTGGATGGAGATGTTGCCCTTTCTGGGATGCTAGTGCTATCCTGGATCTTTGACTTTGTAAGGCCCAAAAATTGTATAGGTTTATGCTTCTCTTTATCAAATAAGTTTATATTTTATTAGGCTTGGTTTTTGTTTGGGCTTGGGTTAGGCCATGTGGACCAATTGGGTAGAGACTCCTATATAATGTCATGTTTAGTTCATTTGTAGGTTCACCTCTTTTTCATTTTGTAACCATGTAGTCCCCTATGAGAACCTTGCACCAGAAGAGTTTTCTCGTGTGCAAGGTTCCTAGAGATCGTACTAGACGGTTCTTTGAAACCGTGTGCGATCGAAGCATTCGGCACGAAGTTATTAATAATATATTGCTTTGTTTCTTCTTTTGTTCTTACACTCAATCTTGTTTTCCGCACTCGATTGGGTGTGTTTGATACCCCAAAGAGGATTATGGACCTACAATTGGTATCAGAGCCTAAGTAGTCTTTGGAAGGCTCGGTTTGGTATCAACACGAAGATCAAAAGAAGAAGTTTTGCATATTTTTGGGGGATGTTGTTCGGGAGGTTTTCCGGTTCATAAGATCATTTGCAATGTTGCTTCGATCAAACTCCGAATACAGAAAGTCACGAATGGTTGATTTTGGTTTGAGGTTACACAAGGGTGTTTGTATGTGTTCATGACCGAATTCAACTGTTAAAGAATCAAGTTAGGCGCGACATTGAAGATTATTAGTATTAACGCTCTGATTGAACTTCGAGAATCACAAGGTATTATGTTGTTTTTCGGTTATGTGCACCGTTTTTTTCCATTTCACATGTTGTTGGAAGGCATAGCATGTTCATCATGTTCGTTTTTCATGGGATGGGTTTATGCGACTGATGTTTGATTTGGATTGTTGACACTTGATACATAATGGCCGATATCTAGTCTATGTCCGATTCTAATCATGTTGGAGATTTGTTATGTTGATTTGGAGACCCGTAGTCATGTTAGGCATTAGGTCGAACTCCAATCTCGGTCATCGTATTCGACCTTGTTTTTGGTTAATCATCATAGTTTTTCAAGGAACATATAATCGGGTTTTGGTTTTGGCCGAATGACTAAATGAGTATATATAACCGGGTTCTTGTTCCGGTTATATTCATGTGGATTGGATGAATTTTGGATTTGCAACAATGTCGAGTTATGTTTTTGGCAGATGAATTGGTTTCATGCAGTATTTTAATAATGTTTGAGGTCCTATTTGTTTTAAGTTTGATTCATGTGTTCATCATTTGTTCTTATGATGTTCTTGTGAATTTCATATATTATGGATCTTCAAAGTATGGATAGATAGTGTTTGATGAATGATCATAAATTGCACTCATTTTGGGAATGGGTTATGTTTCTGGATTGGATCTTGCCCCGAAAGTTTGAATGGATGTTGAATGTGTTTCCATAAACTGTGGATGGTTAGTTAGGAAAGATAATAAGGGGGCTTTAATGGATTATTATGGAGGAGCCGAAACTCTCTTTGATTTTTCGGAAATAATCACCTCCTAAAAAGGAATGATTGCAACTTTAAAGGATAGTGTATTTGTTTGCTATTTACGTACAGATACATTAATGAAGGTGGTTTCATTTTTTTTAAGAAAGTTGGCGCCTATATATGAAGGTGGTTTCATTTTTTTAAAGGATTGTTTCATTTGTTTTTGGATTATAGGTTATAGTCTCAAGAATATGGATGGGCCGAGATATAAAATGGAATAGTTCAGTTTATTGTTTTGATTGGGACGTGACATGTTAACTGGGTTTATAGAAATGGATTGAGGTTTGTATGGGCTAATTCATAGTCTTATACATGGATTGGGCCGTAACAGCTCAAAAACTCCTCATTGGGCCTGTTCTCCTACTATCGGGTCTATTATAGATTGAAGCATTTTTCTTCTTTGGGCCGGAATCTTAGATAAGTGAAGTTTATAGAGAGTGGACTCGTTCACTGCTGGGCCTTTAAAAGAGAAGACCCAAGACTGAAGATCATCGGCTGGAGATTTTCTTTTTACTGAGCCATGATAAAGACAGCATAAACCTAGGGGGATATTGTAAGGCCCAAAAATTGTATAGGTTTATGCTTGTCTTTATCAAACAAGTTTATATTTATTAGGCTTGGGTTAGGCCATGTGGGCCAATTGGGTAGAGACTCCTATATATTGTCATGTTTAGTTCATTTGTAGGTGCACCTCCTTTTCATTTTGTAACCATGTAGTCCCCTGTGAGAACCTTGCACCAGAAGAGTTTTCTCGTGTGCAAGGTTCCTAGAGATCGTACCAGACGGTTCTTTGAAACCGTGTGCGATCGAAGCATTCGGCACAAAGTTATTAATAATATATTGTTTTGTTTCTTCTTTTGTTCTTACACTCAATCTTGTTTTCCGCACTCGACTTGGTGTGTTTGATACCCCGGAGAGGATTATGGACTTACAGATGGACGAGTCTATGATTACAATGTTTGTGCTAAGTGTTAATATTAATAATGTGAAAATAGTACAACTTTGGATGAATGATGGACGAGTGTTCTATGATTACAACGTTTGTGCTAAGTGTGTGTGAGTATCAAAGTATTCTCTAATGAGCAATAGAGTATGTGTGTTATTCAGGTGAGTGCAATGTGTCCTATACTCGCCAATCATCCCCTTATATATAGTCACATGAAAGTAAACGAGAGATCCCGTGTAATCCGCTAGTTAGTTAAGTTCCCTGAAGGCCTCAGGTGACCGTTGTGGCTGTTTCAACTGAATATAGTCGTTGAGCAACAGTTTCCTCCTTCTTCGCCTATATTTAATACACATCGGTTACAAGTTTGACTCCTTCTTCGAGCTTGGACTTTGTCTTGCAAGTGTAACTCTTCCATCTTTGACTTCTTTGACTGAATATGATAATATAGATGTTATAAAGAGGTTACCAGTCCATATTATAGATTAATTGTACCTACAATCATGTCATAGAAAGATAATTCGTTAGTCCATCCTTAGGATGTGCATATGCCAAAACATAGTTACATCCTGAAGTCTGTTAAGTCCTTCAGCATCCTGAGGATGCTATACCAAGAATATGAGGTGAGATCATCCTGAGGATTTTCACCACCAACAATTGTCCCAAAAAATATGTTACCGTTAATATCTCAACGATAAAAATATTTTTCTTAATCGAAGAGTTTATCCAATAAGCTTGATTTGACTTTCTTCAAGATTGCAACGGCTATATTTTAGGCTAAATTCTCGTGATGGCCGTTACACCTCATCATATCCAGCCGCCTATATCTAGGCTTTTCTTCCTTCTTTATAATCAAACGAGATTATTATAAAAGGTAATTATTTTCTCTTCCTTCTTGTTTTCTTCCTTCCTTTGATCCTGCAAAGTTTTTCTAAAACAAATATTTCGAGAATGAGTAAGAAGCTAACAAGAGCGTCTGGAAGTGTTGGAATCCCCAAGGATTTCACACCTCAGAACTTGCTTAAAGAACCTGATCAAGAGGTCTGCACTTTTAATGATAGGTACATTCAAGCCCTTAAGAACTCAGGGGCCTTCCCTAGTTCGGCTATTTTTCGTCCCGATGATTCGAGTGCAAAGTCCGACTTCGCCTTTTCTGTTTGGGTTTGCTTCTTCTACCTGCCATTCCAACTTGGTCTTTGGTATCCATTCCTACAGTTCATCAAGGAGTTCTTTGATGCAACCGGGATGGCTTTTGCCCAGGCCATGCCTGAGATCAGGAGGATCTTAATAGTCTGCAATAAGATCATTGAGAATCATGGCATTCAACTTCAGATTGGGGACCTGTCATATATTTATAAGTTGAAAACACATGGGTCAGGCCGTTATGTTCTTTAGCTTATCAATAAGCAACCTCCTTTCCTGTATAATGTCATAAGATCTGACAGGCCTTGGAAGTCTAAGTTCTTTTTTGTGATAAGGGACTCTATTCCTTTTGGGGATGATATCCCTATGTCCTCGTTAAAAAGTGGTAACTGCTTTTTAGATAAAAGAAAAATAATATGGGCATCCTGAGGATGTTACTAATATTCTGATTTATCTTTGTTTTGCAGGTGCTTGCTTTGCAAAACTTGTTCACCCCTTAGACACCGCTTTTATCATACGCAAAGAAGTAATAGATTTACCTCCCTCAGCAAGGACTTTCGAAGTAGAAGTGAGTTTTACTACAAGCCAAGCTACGGAGATGTCTGGTTAGTTTTACGTGTTACATCATGAGGATGTATATGCCTTAATTCCTGTGTTCCTGTATGAACTTGTGTTTCTTCATCCTTTTCAGCAAAGAACCCTGCCTTCTTTGACCTTGATGAAATTTATAGCCTGGATGTCAAGGCTCCCAAGATCAGTTCTCCTTCTAGCTCTAGGATGACAAGCCCTCCTTCTGCACCTAAGCCTAAGGCTCATACTTCTTCTAAGAAAAGGAAGGCTGCCAGCTCCTCTGCACAAGAGACTTCTCCTTTTGAAGGTCTTAGCTGTGATGCCGTTTTGGGAAAGATCTCCCAGTTTATCCTCCAGGTATGCTGCAATCCTGAGGATGGCAACTATAATTTTTAATATATAATAGCGCTTAAGTACTTACCTATTTTGTTTGTGTTTGCGGGGTCATGAATATCTCTTGAAGTCCCTGGATGATGTCAACAAAGAGTTTATTGACACTAAGGCCAGGCTTGAAGATACAAAGAAGTCTGCTCATGACAAGAGTAAGCAGCTTGAGAAGAAACTGGCCAAACTGGAGATTGAGCTAAAAATGGTGACATCTGCTCAGGCTAAGACTTTTTAGGGTCATCAAAAGGAGATGGAGGAGTACAAGCAAGGTCTGATGAAGTCTGCTACGATCTCAGTTTTCCAGGCTAGGTTGAGGATGGCTTTGCAGGCTAAGGATCCCAATTTCAAACTGGAGGATTGGGATGTTGAAGCCTGGCGAGAGAAGATCCTTAGTCTGGGTGGAAAAGAGGTGGCGCTTTAATCTTCTCCTATTGCTGATCCTAAAGGTGCAGCTAAGGAGCTTGAGGTGACGGAGGCTGAGGTGGCCAAGGAATTTCAGGTTGAGGAACCAGTGGGCAATGAAGGATGTGATGACTAGGCCAGAGCCCATTTTTTTAGGATATTATGTGGTGGTTTTTTCGGTGGTTGGCTTGAAAACAGTTTGAACAATTTTTATATTATGATAGCATGAACAATGAAAGGTTCTAGGGTGGAGGGATCTTGGTTTTCAAGACGAAGCTCCAGATCTTTTCCTGACCTGGCTTGAAAATCTTGACCCCTGGTGGATGGGTCCTGGTTTAGGATGAAGCCAGGGGTTGACATCAACTTTGATATAAATAATACGGTAATTGTTTTTAATGCTACACCCTTTTGTTCCTTCTTTGATTCTTTCTATATCCTGCAAGCATTACCAAGTATTAAGTATAAAAGAATAATACAAATGTTACCTTCGTCTTCTTTCATCAATTAGTCTTCAAAGTGTGATGAAGTTATTCTTGACATCCTAAGGATGTCCCCAGTTCTTCTTCCTTTGTCATCCTTAGGATGGTCTTCATTATTCTAAGGATGTCACCAGTGTAATATCTTTAAGATAGACTTTGAGTTTTTATCCTTTTTCAAGAAAGGATTAATAAACTTTAGCAATAACCTGTATAAAGGCAAACGTTGTTGTTATACTGGCGACTAGGCCTTAAATAAACCGGGGTCAAACCCATGTGTAATTGTTGTGGGTGAATCCTCAACATGATTTTACCTCATATCCTTGATATCGCATCCTCATGATGCTAAAGGACTCTGCTGACTTCGGGATGCAACTATAATTCAGCATGTGCACATCCTGAAGATGGACTAACAAAATACTTTTCTTATTCATAATTGCAGGTACTATTAAGTTATAATATGGATTAATGCCTAGCAACATCTATATTATAAACCTCAAGAGAAGAAGTTAAAGTGTAACTCATACGAATACATGGTCCAAAGACGAAGATGGAGTCAAAGATGTAACCGATACTCATTTATTATCGGCGATAAACAAGGAAACAGCTGAAACAATAAACCAGCTAAGGAGAAACCGTTGCTACAATGGTCACCTGAGATGAAACAGCCACAACGGTCACAAGAAGACTTCAAAGAACATAACTACTTAGCGACTTTCATGGGATCGTTTGTTAACTTCATGTACTATATAAAGGGGGTATTGGACGAGTATAGGACACTGACTTACATGCACATTGCTTACACTATAGCTACACACACATACACTTAGTTGATCAAAAACACTCACATAATCATTGTAATCGTAGTACTCTCGTCCACATACTCATCCAAAGTTGTATCTTTTTACTATTTTAATATTAACAAACAAGGCAGGGGCCTAGACTCCTCCCGAGGTTTTATGCCGGCGATCTACAACTGATCAAGGGCTTTCCTCGTAGATCGTGTGTTGTTCTTCTCGTTATTTGATTCATTTATCTATTTCTAACAGTTCCATCCTGAGGATATAACTGTCCATCCTGAGGATATAACTGTTCATCCCGAAACCAACCTAAGCCATCCCGATCATAGTTGTCATATTTTTATTCATTAATCATCCTGATACACCGTCTTAAGAACATTATTGATTTACAAACGTATTTTTACACATTTAGCACTCTACCTCACATAAACTAATTTGGAATACAAAGTTGTTTTTATTAGACAATTTTTGACCAAAACAGTAATCTTTGTAATAACTTGGCAACAAGACCAAAACGTAGCATCTTAAGGATAACTGGCGACAAGGCCTATTATAGCATCTTAGGAATAACTGGCGACAAGGCCACTGACGACTATGCCAAATACGAGAAAGAGACATTGAAAAATGTCTAAACCTTAAGGATTCAATGTATATTCCAAAAATGATGAAATTGTCAGCCACTTTTACATGGACTGGTCCCACCATCCTGAAAATATACACGAATAACGTGCGCTCCAGGCGGGGTTCCTAACCCAATGTGAAAGGTGAAAACCTTTAAACCTTAGGAAGGTGTTAGACGCCTTAACGTAGGAGAAGGTGGCCAACCCTCTAGTCTTCAAAGTTTTTCATCTTCAGGATGGTACTGCAAAATTCTCAGGATGGACTATTTCTAGACCATGTTTAGTTAAAATAAAAATGATTGAAATAGGTTAAGGGTAGATACCTGTATATGGAGATGATTCATCTCTGTCAGCCTTCACCTTCATCACATTAGTAATCCGAACTATGGTTTCTCTTCCAGTGAGACCAGTCACATGAATCATTACGTATGGTAGTATTTAAAGTGAATTGCATTCCAAGATCTTGGTAGAGTTTCTCCTTCCATTGTTGATAACCAATATGCTCCTTTACCGGCCTCGGAATCGATTAGATATGGGCCTTCCCATTTAGGAGCCAACTTACCATCACTTGGCTTAGTGGTGTTTTGGAAGGCTTTCCTTAGCACCAAATCTCCCACTTGAAATCTTCTTACCCTTATGTTTTTGTTGTATGCTTTAGCAATCCTTTGTTGATAGGCTTCCATCCTTAACTTAGCAGCATCCCTGAGTTCATCCACAATCTCCAAATCTTGTATTAATGTGAGAAATCATTTTAGGATCGTAATCACGAGCCGTGATCTCACGAATACCAACCGTAGGGTGCGGAATCCCCTCCGATCGTGCAAAATGATTCAGAAATAAACCGTAACGATCGTGATGAAAACAGACAACGAATCACCGAGCAATTTCCATAACTTTACTCTTGTATTAGATCAAAATATCAACAATTACAATTCAATCCTAGACCTAATACAGAGAATATCACACACACACACACTAGGGAAAAGCTCAAATGATAACTCTCTCAAAATAACTAACTTTTCCCTATTTATAAACTTCCCACCTTCGCCCCTTTCATGAGGTCGAAGGTGTTCATTCGACCCTTTATGGGTTCGAATGAAGCCTTCTTCAACAATCAATCTACATTCGACCAGTAATAAACTACATTCGACCATCCGACAGGTCGAATGTAACTTCAAGCTAAATTCTTGGTCGTTTTCTGATTATCTGAACCTTCAACATTATGTACCGGATCACTAGCTGGGGACATACAGGATTAATACACTTACAATCTCCCCCTTGGACCTAGCTAGTGATGTATCAAATCAGAGTGATATCAATTCTTCAAGTCTTAAACTCATTATTTTGAATGACTTGAAAACTTTCCATCTTCATGCACGTTTCTGTCGAAGTTCTTGTCTATCTCTGCAGTAAGCTTCAAAATCATAGACAGACTCAAGAAATCTTGGCTTTGTCATTTGTTGATCCAGAGATGAAGACAGAAATCAATCTTGAATTCTTTGATCTTTAATCTTTTCTTTTTCTACCTCTGACTAAATTTTGTTGTTCTGGTGATCTTGTTGTTCAGGTGTGGGTCTTGTTCAGTTTCACGCTTTGTCGATGAGTCTTGAGAAGTGCACCTGTTGTGTTTGATTCTGCAGAAAAATTTACTAAAAACTGCACAAACTACAACCAGCGTTAGACACTACAAAAATCTTGGAAGTACTCTTCACATTCCTTTTGACCCTCAATAGTTCTCCCCCTGAACTATTAAACATTTTTCATTTGCACCAGAAACTTGAAAATTTGCAATTTGATTTCCTTTTTACAACTCTCGAGCATTTGAACTTTCACATTAAGTATCCCAACATCGGTTATCGAAAATAAAATTGAAACAAAAACATTTTGATTTTTCAAACTTTATGTTAAAACACACCAAAAATCTTTTTGAATTTTCCAATAGATTTCATAAAAGTAAACTAAACATATTTTTGGAAATTTTCCGGTAAGAAGATCATATCAGTATTGGAACAGTCAGTCAAAACTCTGTTTGATCAATTTTTTGCTTTTTAACATTGAGCATCCTACAACCATTACCAGTATGTTTGTCCACTTAAACTCAAAATCATCATTCATTGTTCAGCACTTCAGATACATTATGGTAATATTAGATACTGAAAAATCTATGGTCCCCGCACACGTGACACATTCCCGTATCAAGAATTGCACAAAGTTTCATCGTAACGTGTGATTATATTGTAGTTATCCGTTAGTCACAAGATATGAGGCACAACGGTGACAGGTGAGCAAATTAATGCTTCAAAGCGACTTATGCACTCAACTAGGGTGAGGACTAATATCATACATGATTTTCATCATAGTATTGATACGATGCATTAGATAATCTTTGATTATCATCACACATGTTAAGTTCCTCATTCGGGAACTTAAGAATTTGTCATTAAAGATCTTTTGTTAAGATACCCTGACTGATCTAGGTCCGTAAATCAATACGACAAAAGATCAGTTAGGCTATCCCCAGATAACTAACAATATAACGACCCGAAACCTCTAATTTTGGCAATCTATCAAACGAAATTTTGGTACTAAGACCATATGCCAACGAGACGTTGATCCACATAATTATCAGTTATTGATTTTAAGTTTATATCACCATGCTGAACTTTAAACTTTGATTTCAAGCCTACCAATATATAATTGTAGTGGCTACTCAATGTTGTAACATCATTTTGTTTTCAGAGTAGTCTGACAGTCCACTGATGTACTATCATCTCCTCTTTTTCTCCAGGAAAACTCATTTTGGATTTTCTAAATTTTTATTTTGATTTTTCTGAAATTTTCTCCCCCTAAAAATCTAAAAATAAGCATATTTTTGGATTTTTAAACTTTTGAAGAAAAATAAAATGATATCCGATGAGTTTTACTCATTGAGTTTCAAAAACCATTTTCCCACTCAGATTACTTTACTCACAAAGATCTTTCAAATTAGTAAAATCATTAACAAAGATAAGAGAGTTTAGAATAAACCGTTTTGTCGCATCTGTTGTAGAAATCCAAAACCTGAAAGCAATTGCATGAGATTGCAACGTTTTCCGGCTTCATAAATATGAAACAGACAACAAACACTCTCCTCTCTGTTGAAATCATGTTTTCCTTTTTCAATATCTCTTCTTTTGACCTTCACCTCTCCAATAAATAGCTTGTATACAGATGCTCCACTATCAACTATTAAAAATAGTTAATAGGTCTGTCTGGAACAATCTGCACACTTATTAAACACTTAGCACAAGAGAGGCACCCATCCCTTCACAATGATGGGTCGTCCAAGGTCATCAATCCTCGGAACATTAATCCATTCTCCTTTTGAAAAATCAATTGGTTTTTCAATGGATTGATTTGAAGTAGAAATTGCTATTGATTTAGAAAGTGATTTGGGTTTCCAAACACGTTCAGAGTTTATTTTAGACTTTGTTGAAATCGTTTTGATTTTTGACTTTTCAGGTTTCATGTTTGACACCTGCTTCTGAACTTTGTTTGGAACCTTCTCAGACTTAACTGATAAAGGTCCAGGTTTAGAGTTATTCCTAGGCTTATCCTTAGAACTCCCCCTTACCCTAGCAACCCATTCACTATCTACATTTTTGTTCAAGGCAATCTTGTTACGATTGTCATACACAACCTGTTTCCCCTTTTGTTTCTTGATTGATTTTGGGGATCAGACTTTTTGACATTGCCTGAATTTTTAGCAAATTTCACTTCGGTCTTTTTCTGTTTAACATACGGACAGGCAGCAACTAAATGCCCACACTCTTCGCAGTTATAACAAGACTTATATTCCACAAAATCACATGCATACCCTTCATCCCAATACCAGTAGGGACAATAAGCAGCAATATGACCAACTTCACCACATTCAAAACAACTTCTCCATTCAACATAAGCATGAAAATATTGTGGTGAGTTGTTTCTCCAATAACCTTCAAATCGAGAGTGACTTTGAGAATCATAAAAGTCATGTGTTCTAGATGAAGAACTTTTTGAATTCTTATGATAAGAGTTTTTCATCTGATCATTACCTTTTGATTTGTTTGGTTTTGGTCCTTTTGCCCTAGGATTTTTCTTTTTGTTCCCAGGCTTATCCTTTTTATTCTCATGTTGGTTAGGACTGAATTCAAAATGTAAATGATAAAATTGATTTCTAAATTGATTTATCAAATCATTATTATCGACAAAGATACATTTAAGTAACGATTGTTCGATATTATCAATTGGAAAATCTTTATTGAAAATCAATTTGTCCTGTCCTACCAACATATAGGATCCTTCAATTCCTTCAGGAAACTTGAATATGGGTTTTTCTTCAGATTCAGTTTCTGAAGTGACAACCACATTTTCATTTTTCACTTCAAGTTTTGATTTCACCTCATAATTAGGATCAACAACAAAAGGTGTTGTGATTTCCAACTCTGATGTGGAATTATTCTTTGAAATGGTGTTATGAAGTTCTGAAATCTCTTTCTTAAAAGATTCAATTTGATTCATAAAATTTCTTTCATTATTTGCCAAAATTTTATTTTCAATTTGAAATCTTTCAAGTTTATTTGTTAAGTTCTGTTTGTCCTCAAGAAGTTTCAGCACTTCATTTTTCAATTTGACACAATCAGAACAATTAGCATATTCAGCATTAGATTTTACCACAGCATCTGAATTATTACCATTCTCAGAACCATACTCAGAATTTTCATCAACATTTGATGCATCACTTCCTCTTGATTCACTCTGTTCTGAACTCGTATCAGAACTCAAATCAATCTTTGACAATTCACTTGAATCATCATTTCCCATTTGTTTGACAAGACACACAACATTACTTTTAACACTTTCTCTGTTAATACACTCATTCACATTAACCATTTTATCAGTTGGTTGCACAGCTGGTTGTGTAACAGATTGTTGAATCATAGATGCAACAACTTATTCGACCTTTTACAAGGTTCGAATGTACCTTTGTCTTGGTTCGACCTCAAGAATGAAAATCTTTGAAAATCAGATTCTACGTTCGACCTTTTCCAAAAGATCGTGTGGGCGAATGTGGAATTTAGTCCAGATTCGACCGTTTCTAAAGACTCGAATGTAGAAAGTAACAAACTCGTTTCACTTTCGACCAAGTTAATCCACTTTCGACCACCCGATTGGTCGAATGTAACACAGATGGTCGAATAAACAACAACACACTAAAAATTTCTAGGTTCGACCAAAATACACTCCACGTTCGACCAGAAAAGGCTAGGTTCGACCCTCAAATCTCACATTCGACCGTTTCAGGTCTGTTCATCATCTTCAACCTCAAGAACATGAATCTGATCTGTTTTTGACAAAATTTTCACCAAATGTAATGAAATTTGTTAGGTTTTATGTGGATTTGAATTTAGACAAACATTTGTGAAAGGATTTTTGAAAACAACATCAAATTCAACTCCAATTTAATCAAAAACCATGTTTTTATGAAATGCTTCAAAATTTCTTGGGTTTTGATCTTTAAACCAGAATTCTAATCAGTTTTCATCAATTCAGATCAATTTGCAATCGTGAAATCGAGCCTATGCTCTGATACCAATTGAGAAATCGTTTTAGGATCGTAATCACGAACCGTGATCTCACGAATACCAACCGTAGGGTGCGGAATCCCTTCCGATCGTGTAAAATGATTCAGAAATAAACCGTAACGATCGTGATGAAAACAGATAACGAATCACCAAGCAATTTCCATAACTTTACTCTTGTATTATATCAAAATACCAACAATTACAATTCAATCCTAGACCTAATACAGAGAATATCACACACACACAAACTAGGGAAAAGCTCAAATGATAACTTTCTCAAAATAACTAACTTTTCCCTATTTATAGACTTCCCACCTTCGCCCCTTTCATGAGGTCGAAGGTGTTCATTCGACCCTTTAAGGGTTCGAATGAAGCCTTCTTCAACAATCAATCTACATTCGACCAGTAATAAACTACATTCGACCATCCGACAGGTCGAATGTAACTTCAAGCTAAATTCTTGGTCGTTTTCTGATTATCTGAACCTTCGACATTATGTACCGGATCACTAGCTGGGGACATACATGAATAATGCACTTACATAATGCTTCTGAGTTAGTAGTTACATCCTGAAGATGTCTTCTGGCTGTAGGCATGACCATCTTTGTTGGCAACATTGCTTCTGTTCCAAAGACCAAGGAGAAAGGTGTTTGACCTGTTGGATTCTTAGAGGTAGTTCTATCAGCCCAAAGTACAAATAAAAGTTCTTCTGCCCATTTCCCTTTCTTTTCTCCAAGCTTCTTCTTCAAATTGTTGACATGATCTTATTTGATGATTCAGCCTGGCCATAAGCCTGAGGATGGACAGGTGTTGAGGTTATCATCTTGATCCCCCAACTCTCACAAAAGTCAGTCGTCCTTTTGCTAATGAACTGAGAACCGTTGTCACAAATGATTTCAGCTGACACTCCAGATCTTGTTAGGATGTTCCTCTTGATGAATGATACCACTTCTTTATCTCTGACTTGTACGAATGCTTCAGCTTCGATCCATTTTGAGAAGTAATTGGTCATTACTAACATGAACACCTTTCCACCAGGAGCTTTGGGTAATTTCCCTACTATGCCCATTCCCCATTTCATAAAGGGCCATGGTGAGATAATAGGGTGTAAAGGTTCAGCAGGCTGGTGAAGGATGTTGCTATGTCTTTGACATGGATCACACTTTTGGGAATATGACATGGCATCCTTCTTCATGGTTGACCATTAGTATCCCGTTCTTAGAGTCTTTGAATAAAGAGATCTTCCTCCTGTGTGGTTTCCACAATCTCCTTCGTGGATGTCCTTAAGAACTTCATTTGCTTCTTCCTCGTTGAGACACCTCAAATATGGACCTGCAAGGGATTTTCTATACAAAATATTGTCTATAATAGTGAATTTAGATACCTTCATCCTGAAAGCTTTTGCATTTTCTCCATCAGGGATGACATCTTCTTGTAAATATTTTATTATATGAGTCATCCAGGATGAATTATCTTGAACCCGAGTGGTTAAAACAGTGTTATCCTTAGGATGCACCGTCTTATCTTCAGGCTGTTCAGTGTTATCCTCAGGATAGGATGCCACTCTTCAATTGCTGGCTTCAAGATGTGGATAATGGGAATCTTGGATCGTTCAGGTAAATTTAAAGAAGATCCAAGATTTGCCAAGGCATCAGCTTCAGCATTTTCTTCCCTAGGTACCTGTGTTAACGTGAATTCTACAAAAGAAGTTGATAAGTTTTTAACTATTTCAAGATAAATAGCTAAGTTTCGACCTTTTGCTGCATAAGATCCATTAAAATGGTTAGTAATCAATAAGGAATCAACAAATACTTCTAAATTTGAAATATGCATATCCTTAGCAAGTTGTAAACCAGCAACGAGAGCTTCATATTCTGCCTCATTATTGGTTGTTTGAAATGCACATCTAATAGCATGGGGTATTATGTCCCCTTGTGGCGATTTTAGTAGTAATCCTAACCCTGTACCTCTTGCATTTGAAGCACCATCAGTGTATAGAGTCCGTTTTTCTAAATTTTCATTCAATTGTTGAACTTCATACTCTACTTCACTTAGGATTTCACTACTAAAATCAGCCACAAAATCTGCTAGAGCCTGTGATTTGATTGCATTTCTAGGTTCATATACCAGGTCAAAAGCACTCAATTTTACTGACCATTTTGCCATTCTTCCTGACATTTCTCGTTTTCTAAGCACATTTTTAATAGGGTAATTAGTTTGAACATGTATCCTGTGTGTTTCAAAATAATGCCTTAACTTGGTAGATGCCATTATCAAAGCTAAAATGAGTTTTTCAAGATGTGAATACCTGGTTTCAGCATCTAATAGAGTTTTACTTACATAGTAGACAGGATGTTGTTGCCCTTCAAAGTCTTTTACCAAAACTGCACTTATTGCATTTCCAGAAACTGCAAGGTATAGCTTGAGAGGTTCACCATCCTTGGGTTTCATCAGGAATGGAGCTGCTGCAAGATAATCCTTTGGCTTCTTCAATGCATCCTCATGCTTCTGTCCCTAGTCAAATTTGTTGTTCTTTTCCAGGATATCATAGAATTCCTTTCCTTTTTCAGAGGACTTTGAGATGAATCTGTTCAGAGCAGCTATCATGCCAATTAATCTTTGTACATCCTTGACATTTGTTGGGGATTTGAGGTCAAGGATGGCTTTTATTTGTTCGGGACTGGACTCTATCCCTCTTTTAGTTACTAGATATCTAAGAAATTTTCCAACACCAACTCCAAAATGACACTTGGCTGGGTTTAGCTTCATATTGTAGGCATCCAGGATGTCAAAGGCTTCTTTGAGATCCTGAAGATGGTTTTATTCTTTCTTAGATTTAACCACCATGTCATCGATGTAAACTTCCATGGTATCCCCAATCTTTTGTTTGAACATCATATTCACTAGCCTCTGGTAAGTTGCACCTGCATTCTTTAGTCCAAATGGCATAGCTATATAACAATAAATACCTGATGGGGTCATGAATGCAATATCCTCTTGGTCGTTCGGTTCCATTTGGATTTGTTGAAATCCTGAGGATGCATCCATGAATGTTAACATCTCATGGCCTGTTGTGGCATCCACCATCGAGTCTATGTGTGGTAGTGGAAATGGGTCTTTAGGACATGCCTTGTTGAGGTCTGTGTAGTCTACACGTACTCTCCATTTCCCAATTTTCTTTTGTACCACCACGACGTTTGCCAACCATCTTGGGAATTTGACTTCTCTTATCATCTTGGATTTTAGTAATCTATCCACCTCTTCTTGAATGATGGCATTCCTTTCAGGTGCAAACTTCCTTCGTTTCTGCTGGATAGGCTTGAAACTTTTGTCAATCCCAAGCTTATGAGTGATGACATCCTTAGAGATTCCAGTCATATCTTCATGCTTCCATGAAAATGTCGACATCCTGTATTTTAAAAATGAAATTAGAGATTGTTCAATGTCATTAGGGATGTTCTTACTGATCTGCACAGTGATATCATTGTTATTTTCATCGAGGCAAACATCCTTTACATCCTGGTCAGGATGGGCTTTGACATCCTGAGGATGGCACTGTGCATCCATCTGTAATTGCTACGCTTATCTTGACGAAGCCTTCATTTATGTTGTGTAGCAATCCTTGGCTTCTTGTTGATCATTGTTTACTTTGACGACTCCCCATGGTGTTGGTAGCTTCACACATTGGTGATATGTTGAAGGAACTGCCTTCATGTCATGTATCCAAGGTCTTCCCAAGATTACATTGTAGCAGGATAAAGAATCTATCACACAGAATCTTTGGCTAGAGTTTACCCCTTCTACATATATTGGTAGTTTGATATCACCTACTGTGCTCTTGGTCTCTCCACTGAAGCCAACCAAGATTGATGATCTGGAAACTATTTCAGTTTCCGGGATATTCATCCTTTTAAGAGCCTCTAGCTGGATTATGTTGACTGAGCTCCCACCATCTACAAGTATCCTGTGAATAAAATGATTAGCAATATATAAAGTTATAACTAAACCATCATGGTGAGGGTCAAGGATATTATCTCGATATTCTTCTTCAAAGCTGATCACTTTTGAAGTTGTCAGGATGGTAGTCTTTGTGGGTCTTTCTCCTTTTTCCGATTTCGTCTCTCTTGCATGCCTTTTAGCAGTTGAGTAAGATGTTCCACAAATGTCTGAACCACCTAAAATAAAGTTGATTACGCCAACATCCTTAGGTGGTGATGCAGCTCTTTCTGGGATGCTAGTGCCATCCTGAATCTTCGGCTTCTTTTTTCCTAGGGGATCCTTAAGATGACCCTTGCTCAGAAGATAGGCTATTTCCTTTCTCAAGGCAATGCAATCTTCAGTAATTTGACCAAAATCTTCATGAAAGGCACACCATTTTGATTTATCCTTCCATCCTGATTTATTATCTTTTCTTGGCCACCTTGCTTTGTCCCCTAGATCCTTCATGGCGTACATTAATCCTGTTACATTCACAGAAAACAGTAATCTGCTAATTTAGGACAGTCATCTTCATCGTCATCCTCAACCACATTGACCTTTTTATTATCAGGTCTAGCATATGGTTTATGCTTATAAGGTTCATATGTGGGAGTGGATTTTTGATTAGGATGGTTGTATCTCGAGGATGCTTCTATCCTCTCTTGTATCTTCTTGTCATCCTCAAGTTGGATGAACCTTAGAGCCTTGTTCCTGACTTCATCCAAATTCCTGCAAGGATTCATCACCAATTCTTGGTAGAAAGGTGAATTCCTTTGCAGTCCCATCTTGAATGCTTGCACTGTTGTTGTGACATCCAAGTTAGGGATGCCGAGTGCTTCCTTTCCGAACCTAGTGATATATTCTCTTAGTGATTCTCCCTGTGGCTGAGTCACCCTGTACAAGTCACTTGTCAAACGTTCAAACGTTCGACTACAAGAAAATTGATTGTTAAACGTATTAATCAAATGTGCAAAAAAAGTAATAGAATGGGGAGGAACACTTAGGAGCCATTTTAAGGCTGGACCAGTGAGGGTGGAACCGAATCCTTTACACAAGCATACTTCCTTGAGATCGGCAGGCATTGGATTTATTTCCATCATTTCCCTGTATTGTGCCACATGCTCTTCAAGATCTGTGGATCCATCATAAAGCTTCATGCTTGGGGTTTGAAATCTCTTTGGAATCTCTGCATCACATATAGGAGGTGCAAAATGAGACACCCTGTGACATGCTGAGGATACTTCGGGGATAGGTTGTATTATCCCTGGTACACTCGATACCATATCCTTGATCTTTTGAAGCTCCCTTGCCAATTATGGGCATATACCTATATCCTGCAAAGAAGCAACATCATTAGTAGCAAAAGTACTTGAACTTAAATTGTTACCGTTATTGTTATATCCTTGGGATGGCCCAGGCATATATCCTGGATCCCTGGTTGTTGTCATCCTGGGTGCTATGGTAGTTTCAGGAGCAGAGAATCCAGTGCTCATGGGGATGAAATCTCCTTGATGAACGCCCCCCAGAGATGCCAGAATTGAAATCCAACACCGTAGGTTGTAATGGTGTCCCCATGTCTTCAGTTGGCCTCTTTGAGGATGTTTTAAGAGATTGTATCTCTCTCATTAGCATCCGGTTTGTGTCATGCTGTTGCTGTATTTAATCCTTCACCAATGCGAACATGGAAAAGAGTTCATCATTTGACACGAAAACAGGAGGAGTGGATCCAGATGTCCCCATTACTGGTCTAGATGGAATTTGAGAAGTAGAACTTCTTGAGAATGCAGGTAGGGGTGGCAGTGTTGTATTTCTGGTAGAGGTTGAAGATGGCATGGATGAGGAAACAGATTTTTGTGAGGAAGACATAGTTGTCAAGATCTGTAAAATGAGTTAATTGAAAAAAAGTTTTAACAAAGTTTTTTTTATTAAAATAGCACCACTTGCCACACGATGGGCGCCAAATTGTTTTGGTCAAAAATTACTTGCTAGAAATAACTTTGTTTTCCAAATTAGTAAAAGTGAGGTAGAGTGCTAATACAGTAAAAACTCAGTGTTATTTTCAAGATGGTGATTTATAAGAATAAAAGAGCAATAATATGACAACTATGCTCGGGATGGTTAAGGTGAAGTTGAGGATGGACAGTTATATCCTGAGGATGTAACTGTGTAGCAGAGTTGAGGAATATGTAAACAAGGTGCAAATACACAAAGAACAACACTCGATGTACGAGGAAATCCCTTGATCAGTTGTTGATTGCCGGTACAAAACCTCGGGAGGAGTCTAAGCTCTTGCCTTGTTTGTTAATATTAATAATGTGAAAATAGTACAACTTTGGATGAATGATGGACGAGTGTTCTATGATTACAATGTTTGTGCTAAGTGTGTGTGAGTATCAAAGTATTCTCTTATGAGCAATAGAGTATGTGTGTTATTCAGGTGAGTGCAATGTGTCCTATACTCGCCAATCATCCCCTTATATATAGTTACATGAAAGTAAACGATAGATCCCGTGTAATCTGCTAGTTAGTTAAGTTCCTTGAAGGCCTCAGGTGACCGTTGTGGCTGTTTCAACTGAATATAGTCGTTGAGAAACAGTTTCCTCCTTCTTCGCCTATATTTAATACACATCGGTTACAAGTTTAACTCCTTCTTCGAGCTTAGACTTTGGCTTGCAAGTGTAACTCTTCCATCTTTGACTTCTTTGACTGAATATGATAATATAGATGTTATAAAGAGGTTACAAGTTCATATTATAGATTAATTGTACCTGCAATCATGTCATAAAAAGATAATTTGTTAGTCTATCATCAGGATGTGCATATGCCAAAACATAGTTACATCCTGAAGTCTGTTAAGTCCATCAGCATCTTTCACCACCAACAATTGTCCCCAAAAATATGTTACCGTTAATATCTCAACGGTAAAAATATTTTTCTTAATCGAAGAGTTTATCCGATAAGCTTGATTTGACTTTCTTCAAGATTGCAACGGCTATATTTTAGGCTAAATCCTCGTGATGACCGTTACACCTAATCATATCTTGTCGCCTATATCTAGGATTTTCACCACCAACAATAAGTATGAAACAACAAAGAACAACACTCGATGTACGAGGAAAGCCCTTGATCAGTTGATGATCGCCGACATAAAACCTCGGGAGGAGTCTAGGCTCCTGCCTTTGTTTGTTAATATTAAAATGGTGAAAAGGTGTTACAACTTTGGAAGTATGATGAACAATCTATGATTACAAGGATTGTGTAGTGTTGTGTGTGTAGAGAGAGTATATCAGGTGTGTTCCAAAGTGTTAAGCAAGTGAGAAGTGTCCTAATTTTGTTCATCATACCCCTATATATAGTTTACATGATAATAAATAGAGGATCCCACAATACTCGTTGTCTTCAATGATCTTGTGGGCTGTTTCAAGTAGTTTTTGAGAATGTTTCAACTGAAATAGTCGTTGGACATCAGTTTCCACCTTTCTCGCCTTAGCATTCATCATTCGGTCGGTTACACTTTGACTCGTCTTTAAGCTTATACGCGTATACTTAACTTCGTTGACTTGGTAAGACTATGTAGCCGTTGGAGGGGAGTTACAAGTCCTACTTATTCATTGATTGTACCTGCAAAAATATTAAGACAAGGTAATTCGTTAGTCTATCCTCAGGATGCACACTTGTCAGAATGCTGTTACATCCTGAAGTCTGCTTAGTCCTTCACCATCCTGAGGATTTCACCACCAACACATGCATTCATATAACAATAAGATAATTCGTTAGTCCATCCTCAGGATGTACATAAGATAATATATAGTTGCGCCATGAATCCTGTTTAGGCTTTAGTATTCCCGAGGATGTCACATAGAAAATATAAGTTAGTATCATCCTGAAGATTTCACCACCAACATCTGGACATAATTTTCCAGCTCAGTCAACGCTTTTGGTGTTAATACGTACTGACACAATCATAAAAAGAAAGACAATTGTTTGCAAAATATTTAATGTAAAAAGATACCGGGAAATTAATATGAGTTGAAGGGGATGGGGAGGCAGGCGGCGGGGTCAGATTCGGTTCGGGTGGGTTGTGGTTGGTTATGGTTATGGTTATGGTTATGGTTATGGTTAAGGTTATGGTTATGGTTATGGTTATGGTTATGGTTAAGGTTATGGTTATGGTTATGGTTATGGTTATGGTTATGGTTATGGTTATGGTTATGGTTATGGTTATGGTTATGGTTATGGTTATGGTTATGGTTAGATTCGGTTCGGGTGGGTTGTGGTTGGTTATAGTTAGGTTATGCTGCAGACGTTAACAAACAAACAGCATTCTCCTTACAGACTGCGGACATTTGGTTCACTTCTTCTCCTGTAGATGTGGTCCGCAGACTGCAGACATTTTATCTCTTCAAAAACAAACAGTGCCTAAGTGTCTTTAACCTACATTGTATATTATCTTAAATTTCTATACATTTTCATTGCACACATAAAAGAATGGACTTGTCCGAGATTTGGGGTATTAGCGAGAGCATCTTATGTGAAGAGACATGAGGTTGCCCCGTCTCCATACCGTATGGCCTGACACATTTGTTCGTTTGTACGCTCTAGTCATGTTCAAGACATAATGCAACATAGAAAAAACACATAGACACATTGATGATTGAATTGCATAAATGATGTTGTAACATGTTTCACCCCAAAAATCTTAATAAATGAAAATATAGGTTCGAGCATAATTCATTGATTCGCGTTAAATTCTAGCAAGTTCATCGCAAACAAGGTGAGTTTTACATAGCCCCTTTTCTATTTATCACCATTTTTGGGGTGAAACATGTTACAACATCATTTATGCAATTCAATCATCAATGTGTCTATGTGTTTTTTCTATGTTGCATTATGTCTTGAACATGACTAGGGTAAGCACAATTCTAGCATAATCATTAACATTGATCAGCCGACGGTATACATTGATAGATCTATTGGACTGACAATCCCACCCGGATACGTGCCTCCTACAAAGGTAGCGTGGGTGTTTGTTATCGCATAACATATTCGAGTGAACCATGAGCGTATGGGATGTACCACATTATAACAGTCACAAGGGTTGATTATGCACTCGATTTACTTCTAGTATGTTTTCACATATGGACTAGACTTGCCATGACACATGAATTGCGCAACGTTTTTATTCGATTATCAAAACCTATGTAATTCTCACCAACTTTTGTTGACCCAAAATATTTTCAAACTTAACATGTTTCAGGTTATAACATGCTCGAAGATTAGAGTTAATGCTTGAAGATGTGTAGCTTGTATTTTTCATTTTGATGTACAAATTCTTAGAACAATTGTATGTAATTTATTTAAATCAATTATTGAAATTTATTATTTACCATGAGCTACTGAACAATCATCAATACGTGGCACCCCGATGTTTCCGCCATCGGTTGGGGTGTTACAGAAACTATTACTATTCATAACACCACCCAAAAAACAAGGGCAACCCAACACAGAACAACAAAGACCTACTAATCCGAATACTTAACCGTCACGTTTACTTAAATACTAGCACAATCATATTAAATAAATGGGTTATACAAAATGGTATGTTTAAAGTGTCAATATGCATAGTTTAACAACTCATAGTTTGGAAACATTGGGTCGTTTATCCTTTGTATATGATGTAGAGTTTTTCTTGGGCCGGTCCTTGTTTTAAGGACGCGTCCAGTTTTAATGAAGTTCACTGTTAAAAAAAAAAACAACACAAATACGACACATTTAAGATGACTACTAACATAATTCACTTAACATGGTTAACAAATAACTAGTGGGAAACCCGCGGGATGCAGCGGCGACAAAAAAAGACATTGATTCATATGCTCTTGTTGCTAATTCTTCTTCATCATAATCTCCTGAAATTTTAATCAAACAAAATAGCAAACTTTATGGTTTATAGCACGTTTCTTATACAAATCTATCATCATACTCATGAAGGCTTATAAAAGTATGTCTTTATCAAGGTTAATGAACACTTTGATGGACTAATATGGTGATAATAACACTTTGCTGCAAGATAAAGGCTCCGAGTGTCGAACTTTCATGTTTTATATTAATAGAACATCATGTCAAATTTGTAAGTCAATTAAAAATATGTTTGTAAATTTAGACTCCTAACTCTTTATACACCATCTTCAATAACTTTGACACAAATCTTGAGGTTAATCTTTATTGCGACTTAGATAACAACATCCATGCCATCTTTGACTTTACTTCAATCTCATCTATGAAACTCAATCAGTTGGTCCAAACATTAGAATAATACATGGGTCGAAAGGACTATAACATTGATTAATGATAATCTATGAAGCCATACATAGGAATAATAATGATGCTCAATCATGATTTATGTACAAGAAACGCAAATTATAATAGTTCAAAAGTTTTTTTTTTACTTATTCACATTCTTTTAGGCATGGGATATTTTTGTTTCTTTTCTTCAGTAAACAACTATTATAAAACTGTATCATATGTTTATAAGTTAGTTTAAACCCACATATTCACACATTATAAAACATGAGACATAACTCAAGTATTTTATATTTTTTAGCAAACCTCAACATATTGTAACCCGTAAACCTGTGATAATTTATTACATGTGAATAATTTATCTTATACATTGTTAAACTTTTCATATGTTAACATAAATATATGTTCATCCACCATGTGAGACTAAGATTTGATTTTTGTGATTTCTATTGACTATCATTTGTATCTTACTTTATTCACAAGTTCTAACCCTATATTATATATAAAAAATAAAAGCATTATCAACTTTGATCTCATTTTAACTACCCACGATGATATAGTTATCTATACATTATTTGATGATATAAATAATCTAAATCTCTTATTATATTTGACGAGGTTATAATGGCTAAGGCAAAATTGGTGTTTTTCAAACTGAAGAGAAAGAAAAATGATGTCAAGAATATAAACCACAATGCATACATATACATGTTTATAAAAGTTGAAGCTGCTACAACATCATCAAATCAGAACAATAGTAGACAATGATGTCTTCTATAAACAAAAATAAATCATCTTTTTAAAACTAAATCCAAAAATAAATACAAGCATAACAAAAGTAGAGACAAAACATACAATGCTTGAGTAACCTTGCTTGCCTAAACACATTCACTTCTTTCAATGTATTCAAATGGAAAGCATCTTGCTTGGCTACTTTCCCTTAACATTCACCTTCTGTCTAACCATTCTTTTTTATGAACAAAGAAAACTAATTTATAAGAGTTTGTTGTCTCTTTAATTTTCTCAAGTAATTACTAAATCATTTAATTTTATAAGGACTTGAATCTTTTCACTTTCTTCTTTTTAATTATTATCATGTTATAAGAACATCATGAGATATTACCATTATATATAACTAGTGGGGAACCCGCGCGTTGCTGCGAGAAAACAATTTGTCACGCGATATTCGTTACTGTTAGTTTATCGATTCTCTCATGATATATTGTGTAGTATTTGATTTTAAAGGTGTGCTAGATCTAGTAAATATATTGTTAATGGGTTTTATTTTTAAGATGGTTCTTGGACTTGTAGAAAATAAATATAAACAAACTATTAATTAGTTAACAAACTACTAACTTGGTTGAGAAGACGACAAAAAATTATGTCATGGTGTCATTACTGGTCAATATCATATTGTCATTACTGGTAATATTGTTTTTATATGTTTTATACAACTTTATTTGTAACTTTTAATAAGACAAACAAGTTAAGTGTTTTTAGTTGTTAAATAAATATCTATTTAACCCATTTGTGAAAAATGGGTTATTACCCAAGATTTAAAAACCACATATTCTTTGCATTCATACCAGTATATATTAATGCATCGTGCATTATGCCTCTACAATTGACATATATAATCAAATCAATAGAGTTGTATAATGTGTCTCCGGACCAAGAAAAAAAACAAGAATTGAAAATATTACCGAATTGAAAATCATGTACACGTTAGGGCTTAAATAGTATACATGATACCAAATTAAAAATCTATAAAAAAGTTATGGATTTCTACCTTGTAACTTGAGCCATCTCACATTGAATATGACCTTATTAACTGTTTTCCCCTCTATTTTTACCAACAATATTAATAAACATTTTCATATCTTTATTCATCTCTACCTTCTAAATTAAAAAAAAATCAAAACATTTCAAGCTTCGGATGAACCAGACCGAAATTCAATTTTTTTTTAATAAAATCTCAATTACTAATTCATTCAATTTGAGTGAAAAAACATTTGGCTTTTAAAGAATTTTAACAGTATTTGAGATTAACAATAAAAGATAAACGACAGACCATTAAAATCGTTGGCCTCCGTTTGCAATACTTACGTAACCAAGCAACCCTCACCCCATCACCTTCTATACTCAAATTATGATTAGCAACCAATAATGGCAACAAATTATGCTACTAAAATTTTGATTGATTATTAGATAGCTATAATAAAACAACCTTTTTTTTAAATTTAAATCCTACCATACAAAAATCATTAAAAAAAATACAACATAACCAATTTTGCAAGGGAAATAAGGTGGGTCTGAATAAAAAAAAAGTAATCTAAAATTGAAGAAAAAATTTACACAAATCAGTAAATGTGTCTAAAATTGTTCTTTCGTATTTTATGTATATACATCACAAAGAAAAAGGTATGTATTTATTACTTGAATTGTGAATGGAGATGGATTAGATTGATTGTGATTTCTAATCACTTTTGATTCCAGTGGCTATAACAGCAACATACATGTGACGGTTATATTTTTACATTGTTATGTAAACGTATCGGCACAAGACGAGGTTAGACTATGGATTCAAAGTGGGAAAAAAAACGAAGAGCAACAAGAAAACTCGTGCTAATAACGTGTTAGAAAATAACAATCTAGTAGCAACCAATGTACAAGTCATATAAACATGAGAAGAAGACTCTAGACATCATGTATGGAAAGAAAGAATAAAGGAAAAGATAACTTTATTCATTGATATGTTTCGTATACCAATTTTTTTTAATGGCCAAATTTCTTCTAATGTTAGTTGTTAGTGGGTATTGAACCCATGACCTCCATGTTAGTACAACAAGTTAACATAATAAAGACATGGAGGTTATGAATGTAAAGAGTCACCACATTATTGTTAATTTCTTCATCAATTTTATAATTATGCTTAAATTAATTTCTTCAACAATTTAATAGTTGGGTAGAAAGACAATTTTACCCCCTAAATGACTTCAACAAGCATTGTACTACAAGCAATAAAGGTTGTATTTACTTAAATTTTACGGGTATCCTTCACTCATGTTTTATAATATAGTATAGATATATAATTTAAAGCAATTTAATTGTATTTATCACTTTATCCAATAATTCATTTATCAATTTGTCACGGGTATCCCACTACTAGCACGGTAGCACCGCCGTCACCCATGCTGGTAGTGGTCCCGTGAATCAAATTCTGGTTTTAGTTAACGGGCTGATAACCGTGCATTTGTTATTTTTGATTTAATATAATTATATATTTTTCTATTTAAACTGCGTGATTTTATTTAAAACCGTTTTTTATTTTTTTTTATTTAAACCGTGTGTTTTTTTTATTTAAACCGTGTGTTTTTTTATGGTATATTTATGATCCCGAATAAATAAATTAAATAAGAAACATAAACAAAAACATAAAAATAATTTTAATAATATTAAACATAATTAAGATACATTAAAATAATTTTTGTGGAAATTTATATAATCGTTTTGATATTTTTATAGAATTTTATAAATAAAATAGAAAAAACTTGCAATATTTATTATATATATTAAATAAATAATTTTTGGAAAACTAAAAATTGTATGTTAAACTTTTCTACTAGAATAACATAAAATAATTTTTGTAGAATTTATAAAAGAGTTCTAGTATTTTAAAACTAATTTTAAAAATACAAGTGAATATATATAAAGCTTAAATGGTAAAAAAAATGTTTGTTGATGCTGGGAATCGAACCCGGGTCTGATCCGGTTGGAAGGTTTTAAATCACAAGTTCAGACCAGTTGGTCTGAACCCTGAGAACGATTAATCTTAGTTTAAAATATATATATATATATATATATATATATATATTATAACTGAAAAAAATGATTTATAATCCTTATAAAAGGAAAAGGATTATGCGCGTGTTGCATGACTCGAACCCTGTCCCCAGGTTAACAAATAGACAGACACAACCACTTGATCTAGATCAGTGGTTGTGTTTGTTTTGTCTCTGTTTAAATTAAATAATAAGGTCTGCAGAAGGTTTCTTCCCTAAATCTATACTAAGAACCCTAGTTTAACCAATTAAACAATCAACGAACAATAACCCCAGAAACATTGGGGTTATTGATCGGCTAGTAATGTAGAACAAAACCATGTATTAAATTTACACTTACAATGCTCGATGATTCTCGTTGAACAAGTCAAACGAAAAGTCAACTGTCGCAAAAATCTTGAATAAATCGCTCTATTAGAAGGAATTGGAGATGAGGGTTTGTGTTTCGGAACTTTTAGGTTGTATTGCAAGGTTCAATTTATAAAAATTCCTCTGATTAATCGTTTTAGAAAGTTTGACCCGTTCATTATATAAAAACGCGTAAGGGACAAATTTGGTATGTTTTGAATGGGATTTGCGCGTATACTACGCCTACGGATCTGCCAAATTATTAGTATGACTTAATTAGAGGCTCCAATCTATAATTGGATTACATTTTGTGGTCAACCAAGGAGTTTTCCTTGGTTCTTTTGCTGTGCAGCGATAACAGGAAGGAGAAAGCAATCATGGGCCTTTTTTTTTTCTTAAGTGGGCCGGATCTTGGGCTCTTAGGGTTATGGGCTCCGAAAACATATGGGTATTTTTTAGTTGAGTTGTAGTGTTGGATAACTTTAGTTATAAGAATTTTTTTTTATAATAATAATTATTTAAACCAAGTGATATATAGATTTGTGAGTAAAAAGAAAGACATGGACATATTTGTATAAAATTTATAATAGGGATAAAGATAAAAATAAGTGTTTTTATTTATTAAAATTTGGGGGAAAAGTGAAATGTTACAGTCTCCCCTACTTTTAGGAACTCCGTCCCGAAGTTTATTGAAAACACAGGGTTGAAGGTGATTGGGTAGAAATCAGGATATGTGTGGTCTGGAAGTTTTGCGTTAGGACACGACATGAATAGATAATCTTGTTTCAAATAATTTGGATAGGAGGGTAGGATTAGGTGTGTCTTGAAATCGCAAGGAGCATAAGAATTTTGAGTTTTTGGAATCCTAAAAAAAAATTCATGAGTTAATGGACTATAGAAAGACTAAATGAACTAACAGGTAACTAGAGTTTGTAATTGGTCAACTACCGAAAACTTGATAGAATTTCACACTACCTTAACGTACCTGTAAATTCATGATTACGTTCCGGACCACAATCACCAATTTACCTTACATTAAAGTTTTGCGTCCTTCTATAACTCCACCGATTGTTGAGCAGGTTCGATAGCCTCCACCAGTCGTGGAGTAGGTTGTAGGGCCTCTCCGACTGTTGAAAAGGCATAATGACTTCTACCAATCGTTGAGTAGGTTCGATAGCCTCCACCAGTCATGGAGCAGGTTGTAGGGCCTCTCCCGACTGTTGAAAAGGCATGATGACCTCTATTAAGTGCAGCATCTATTATACACATAGATTGCAAATTGATAGCATGTTTATGTAAGCAAGTTTATAACAAGCACAGTATATGAGTTGTAGTTGTATTAGTTCACATTCAAACAATCATGCATTCAAGTGTTATGATTATACCATGTAAACAACTCTCAGACAAAAATTTCAATACTAGAATTTATTACTTGAATCAGATAGCGTCAATACATAGAATAAAAGCAAACAACGTTCAAATGGTGGGACATGTTGTTAAGTAGCTGGAGGGTCTTGATCTCTGTTTAATTTAGGGCATCGGTTACGGAAGTGATTTGGGTCTCCACATTCATAGCACTGACCATAGTTGTATCGATTAGGATTAGTAGCCTGAGCAGGGTTGGTGGGTTGATTGGCATTAGGGTTTGGGGTCTCGCGACATGTATTGACTAGATGGCCATACTTACCACAATTGGTGCACAAGCGACACGCTGAAGCAGTGGGATGATGTCGGTTGCATGTGTTACACAATGGATAGTTTCCTATATAGGGTTTCTTGTTAGAAGCTTGTGTAGTGAGGTTGACATCAGGATCCCTGGCCTTACGCTTCTGGTTCTCAGTAGTTACCGCGGCAACAATGCTTGCTTTCTCGCTTTTCCGAACTAAGGTACCGTTCTTTACGTGATTGTCGGTTAAGGTAGCTGCTAGACGTTTGGCCTCTTCGAGGGTAGCAGGGTTCCTTCCCCATACCGTGTCCTGAATCTGCATGGGTAAACCACCGATATATTTCTCAATAGCCACAGGTAGCGGAGTGACCTTATGGGGCAACAATAGACTGAGCTCATGGAAGCGGGTATTATAAGCAAGATTTTCCCCACTATCCTGAGCAAGGGTGTGGAACTCGTCCTCTAATTTCTTGACCTCGTTACGTGGGCAAAATTCATCTTTCATTATCTCCTTGACTTGATCCCAGGTCATAGTAAGTGCAACTTCAGCTCCTTGGGTGCGCTTTTCCTCATTCCACCAAGTGAGTGCTCGTTTGTGAAGAACACTCATAGCATAACGGACCTTAAAGTTATCGGGACACTCACTGTTAATGAAGGTATTCTCAATACCCTCGAACCATTGCAGAAGACCCGTAGCTCCTTCATCTCCACTGAACTTAGGGGGATTACAGGTATTAAAGTGTTTGAGGGTGCAGGCTGGGAGACCATTCCCATTTCCATTCCCATTCCCATTGTGGTTTTCATTGCCGTTTCCGTTGCCGTTTCCGTTTCCATTACCGTTTCCATTCATCTGAATGACTTGAGCCAGTAAGTTAGGAACCAGAGTCGCGATCTGTTGTGCCATTTGTTGGGAAATGATTGCAGCCAGTTGGGCATCAATGCCATTGTTGTTGTTACGGTTGTCGTGGTTGTTATTGTTGCTATTTCCTTCCTCATGATTACCACCATTGTTATTGCGAGTACTGCGACGTGGAGGCATGATCTGTAGGAGACACAATGAAGGTTCAATGAGACATGAATGAGGTAATATAAGGAATGTAATCATTTATCCATTTATTAAAACGAATAAACGAAAACGTTGACTTATCAAAGATTCTAGATTCTAATAACATAGTGAAGACATGCTTTAGCCTATAAGTGAACACTCATCCCGAGAATTCCCAGGTAGGCATCCGGGTCCCTCGTCTGATTGGGATATATGCGCAATGCCAGCCTAGACAGAAGACTCAGAATACAGGCGTTCACCCTTCCAGATTGCACGTGTTCGTTATTCAAATCTAGAACTTTGACGAGATCTCAAGGTGGTTCAGGCTAAGCCTGAGGAATTTGTCCTATTTAGTCTAAGAGTAGATCCAGTGATGGAGAGCAGCCTTCTTGTAAGGATGAAAGTAGGGATAAGAAGTAGGAGTGAGATAGAGAATAGCAAGTAATGGGGCAAATACTGGTTATATTCCTATGGTTATAGACTAGATTATTTTTCTAATAACCTAATTCCCTATAACCATGGCTCTGATACCAATCTGTAACACCCCAACCGATGGCGGAAACATCGGGATGTCACGTATTGATGATTGTTCAGTAGCTCATGGTGAATAATAAATTTCATTAATTGATTTAAATAAATTACATACAATTGTTCTACAAGAATTCGTACATCAAATTGAATAATACTATGCACACATCTTCAAGCATTAACTCAAATCTTCAAGCAAGTAGAACCTGAAACATGTTAAGTTTGAAAATATTTTGGGTCAACAAAAGTTGGTGAGAATACATAGGTTTTTGAATATAATTGATAACAATAGTTTGTACAACAATCACAGTTGTATGATGATAGAGTATGAGTCCGACATGTAACAATGCGTCTTTGTACAATCAAACCTTGTGTCGATTGATGACTAACTCGCAAGTTAGTTAAATGTTGTTACTGTTATCGATCATCCTGAATTTATGCGGGGGGATGGGTTTGTCAGACCTATAGCGCTATAATCTAAACAGGCGGCTTGATCATTGTTAATGATTGTACTGTGTCGTTTCGTTACAGTCAAATGATAGAATGATGTTGTAATTGAATCACAAGTAAATATGAGTGAATGATAGTATAAAATGTTTAAACATGTTTCACCCCAAAAATAGTGAAAATAGAGTAAAGGGGCTATGTAAACTCACCTTAGCAAAATGTTATGTCTCGTGAAAAATAGGATATGTGTTGCCAAATGATGCCAAGTATTACCCTATAATTAAGGTAACAAATAAGTCTAAGTCTATCTAGTCTACGAGTATATTCTAAGGTTTCGAATTGGGGATAAGTGTTCGTTTGATTAATAAATAAAATGTTTAATAATAAGAGAAATTTGATAAATAAATAAACAAGATTTTTTTTTGTAAATTTTAAATTAAAGATGATCATAATAAAAGGTTTTAAGTATGGAAATAATTTTTATAAAATTATTTTCTTGAAAATAGAATATTAAATCTATTTATCTCAAATTGTCAAATTATAACTTTAATATTTAAAAATATTAAAATTAATGAATTATTAAATTAAAAATTGTATTTCTGTTCCAAATAAATAGAAATAATTTATATAAATTTTTGGTGCAAAAATATTGAAAAATGAATTTATTATGATTTATTTATGATTAAAACTAACAAAAATTGATTAAAAATATTAAATAAATGATTTTTCAGAAATAAAAATCATTTAAGAAATGTTTATTTCATATAAACTTAGAATAATTTTTGTGGAAATTTATATAATCGTTTTGATATTTTTATAGAATTTTATAAATAAAATAGAATAAACTTGCAATATTTATTATATATATTAAATAAATAATTTTTGGAAAACTAAAAATTGTATGTTAAACTTTTCTACTAGAATAACATAAAATAATTTTTGTAGAATTTATAAAAGAGTTCTAGTATTTTAAAACTAATTTTAAAAATACAAGTGAATATATATAAAGCTTAAATGGTAAAAAAAAAAAAATGTTTGTTGATGCTGGGAATCGAACCCGGGTCTGACCCGGTTGGAAGGTTTTAAATCACAAGTTCAGACCAGTTGGTCTGAACCCTGAGAACGATTAATCTTAGTTTAAAATATATATATATATATATATATTATAACTGAAAAAAATGATTTATAATCCTTATAAAAGGAAAAGGATTATGCGCGTGTTGCATGACTCGAACCCTGTCCCCAGGTTAACAAACAGACAGACACAACCACTTGATCTAGATCAGTGGTTGTGTTTGTTTTGTCTCTGTTTAAATTAAATAATAAGGTCTGCAGAAGGTTTTTTCCCTAAATCTATACTAAGAACCCTAGTTTAACCAATTAAACAATCAACGAACAATAACCCTAGAAACATTGGGGTTATTGATCGGCTAGTAATGTAGAACAAAACCATGTATTAAATTTACACTTACAATGCTCGATGATTCTCGTTGAACAAGTCAAACGAAAAGTCAACTGTCGCGAAAATCTTGAATAAATCGCTCTATTAGAAGGAATTGGAGATGAGGGTTTGTGTTTCGGAACTTTTAGGTTGTATTGCAAGGTTCAATTTATAAAAATTCCTCTGATTAATCGTTTTAGAAAGTTTGACCCGTTCATTATATAAAAACGCGTAAGGGACAAATTTGGTATGTTTTGAATGGGATTTGTGCGTATACTACGCCTACGGATCTGCCAAATTATTAGTATGACTTAATTAGAGGCTCCAATCTATAATTGGATTACATTTTGTGGTCAACCAAGGAGTTTTCCTTGGTTCTTTTGGTGTGCAGCGATAACAGGAAGGAGAAAGCAATCATGGGCCTTTTTTTTTCTTAAGTGGGCCGGATCTTGGGTTCTTAGGGTTATGGGCTCCGAAAACATATGGGTATTTTTTAGTTGAGTTGTAGTGTTGGATAACTTTAGTTATAAGAATTTTTTTTTTTTATAATAATAATTATTTAAACCAAGTGATATATAGATTTGTGAGTAAAGAAAGACATGGACATATTTGTATAAAATTTATAATAGGGATAAAGATAAAAATAAGTGTTTTTATTTATTAAAATTTGGGGGAAAAGTGAAATGTTACACAAAGTGAGATCGTTTTGTGTGTCTTTAACGCAAACAACCAGAGCCATTTCTTCTGCTTCGGTCCAGTGCATCATTTTGAAGGGTGTCGGTGTTGTGGGTGTGGGTTAACCGTGGATGTTGAATTGTGTTTTCACCACTGTAGTATGGTGGTTTATATACAAAAATTTCTCAAGCGTCTTGCATGTGTATTTCAATTTTCTGACCGTTTGATGAGAACGGTTTTAATGCACTTAAATTATTTTGACAGTGTTGGTGTTTCAGTGAAGTAATGTGGCAGTGCAGAATTGGTGTAAATTAGTGAAGTGAATTTTTTTTACAAGGGCCTCTTTCCCCCTATTATTTACAAAAGTATACATCTACCATGTTTAATAACAAGTCTTAAACATGTTGTATCAAACCTACTGACCCATATAGCACGACTAGTTAACGTATAATAAACAAACTAGACAAGTTAACAACTCGAGTTGTTTCAAATCCTAACCCATATCATACCGCGCGTCAGGTCTATATATATTTACACAAGACACAAAATATTTATAAATTTGTAAAATTCATAATCACATGTTTTCGCGTCAGGGCTCTTCGCGTGTGTTCACGTCAGGACTGTTGTGGCTAGAAGTGGGCACCAGACTAAAACCTTACTTACGCCAAGAGTCGCTCGCGGCTCCCAACATACCGTATTTATATAAGTTTTAAAGTAAGTTATCTTTTTTTTTTTAAAAAAAAATGTAATAAGACAGTCCAATAGAGTCCACCAATATTATTATTATCTCAACTAGAATAATAGAGGGAGGCACCCAAAAGTGTAACGAAGACACAACACATGCCCTAACCCTCCAAACATCACCTCCATCACTCACACTCTCATATAAATTCCACTATTCATCCATAATCCACCAAACAAATCCGCCATTGTAATCTTCCTTCATTAATCCGCCATTACAACAACTGCCACATCTCCTCCTCCCTCTATTATTATTATTATTATTATCACATTTGAAGCAAACTCTTCTTCCAACTTCATCGATCGAGATCTGACCGGAGATGTGGAAACCACGGCGGAAAGCTAGCCGTGAAAGTGGTGTCTTGTGTAGATCTACGTCTAAAGTTAACTTCGTTCGCTCGTCGCTCAAAGATGTGGAGAATCTATTCGCTAATGAGGAAGATATTGATAGTAATGGATTTAACGAAACCCTAGGTCTATCGTCTCCGTGTTCTACCGCCGCCACAGCTACAACTGCTAGAAGACTCTCGATCTTTCATCGTGTTCACCTTGCTAATAAGTTCGCGCGTGCCTTCTCCGTTAAACAAGCTCCGTCGCCGGAGAAATGTTCACCGGAATCGAACGATGACGTCACGCCGGAGAAATTTACGAAATCTGACGGTTTGATTTCGTTTCCGGCGACATTGTTACCGGAATCGAATAATGAAGTCACGAAGGCGGAGAAATTAAAGAAATCTGACCGTACGATTACGATTCCGGCGAAATATTCACCGGAATCTGACTACGTCACGGCGTCGGAGGAATTAACAAAGCCTGGCCGTGAGATTTCGATTCCGGCGAAATCAGCAAAATCTGACCGTACAGTTACAACTCCGGCGAAATCGTCACTGGAATCTAACAATGACGTCACGGCGGAAGAGAAATCAACAAAATCAGACAATACAATAACAATACCAGGATCCAAAAACCGAGTAGTAATATACACCACAAGCCTCCGAGTAGTCCGCCCAACCTTCGAAGCCTGCAAGACCGTCCAATCCATCCTACGTGGCTTCCGCGTCTCAATCGACGAACGAGATCTCTCCATGGACTCCACATTCCTCCACGAGTTACAAAACCTAATCCCAAACGACAGCAATAATAATAATAATAATAATAATGATAGTGAAAAGACGAAACTAACCCTGCCTAAGGTTTTTATAGGCGGTAAATACATTGGAGGAGCTGAGGAAGTGAAGGAGCTGCATGAGTCAGGTGAGTTGAAGAAGATAGTTGAAGGATTGCCGGAGGTTAGCGCCGCCGTCTGCGGCGGTTGTGGTGACGTCAGGTTTGTGATGTGTGACGAGTGCAGGGGGAGCCATAAGTGTTACTCGGAGAAAGGTGGGTTTAGGAGTTGTACGTTGTGCAATGAGAATGGTTTGATTAGGTGTCCGGATTGTTTGGATTGATTGATTGTTTATCTTTTTAATTAGAAGATATTATTATTAGATAATCTAATGTTAGTGAGAATTGTGATTAATGGTTTATTTTGATTATATGACCATTAGCCATTTTTTCTTATTATTTTTTTATGCATTTGGGTTATTTTATAATTTCTAATTTTTAGGGTTTTGTGTTTTGAAGTTTATGGCCCGTATTTTTGGGGATTAATGTTTTGTGGTGTATATGGAAATATTTTTAGTAAGCATGCTTTCTATGAGACTATGACAATTGTATGTTAAATGTTAAGTGTTGGGAGGTAAGATTAGCACAAAATGTTCATAATCTATTAATCTTGTTTATAACGAGTTCTTATGGTTACTTGTTTTACAATTTTACGTGAAGTTTAACGATGTTTCGTGATGTCATTCGTGTGTTATGAATAAAGTTGTACGCAAATGTTTATAACAGCGTTGTAGTGTTTTGCCCATACGATATTTGTTTGTTGACAACATTCTAAAATTGTTAAATATGTTGTGTTAAAACTTATAAGTAGCGTAAAGTTATTGCATTAAACTTGTCTTGCTTGAAAGTAAGTGTTACGTTTGTTTGTAAAAAAACATACAAACTTGTTAAATTTGTTATTTATGTGTTGAGCATATGGATGTGGTCTTTGAGAATGTGCAATTCCGTCAAAAATAATAACTCTAGACATTAACAAGTTTGGCAGAGTCCAACGTAACAATATCCTTTTTGTATTATTTGATTTGATATTTTACAAGACACAAGACGTTTCTAATGTCAATCTAAAGGATAACGACGAGGTTTTGTCTCGTGCACATCTAGGTACAATCTTGCTTAAGATTTTGACAAGACTATATATTATCTCCTCACATATCACACATCAATTAAAAACAATTCCAAGTTCCAACCGAATGAAATGGAAAATATCCATAGTTACATTTTCTTTTCCATATTTTCTTAGTCTTGATATTTAAGTTTCTTTCTATAAAATTTATTCCATAACAACTCTTTTGACTTTCACATCATTGCAAAACGTAAGGTTTACATATAAAATCATAAAAGTTTATACCAAAAAACTCTTGAATTCATTTAATACCGCCAAAATTGGCCACATCAACATCCAATTACCCTCTTTCTTCATGGTTGTTAAGATACTTGAGTCCTCCAAATAAAACAAACAATTCATGATTGGTGTTGGATTGAAGATGACTAAATCCCTTTAACGAATATTTAATCCGAATAGCTAAACGTCTCAGTTTCTTAAATATTAGCACGTACATATTTATTAAACAAGTTATACGACACGATATGTTTAATGAGTAATTAAAACATGTTCAATAGTACAATTGAAATGCCATAACACGGTTGTTGACATAACTCACTTAATATGTCATAACTAACCAGATAAATTCTTAAGTTATAAAGAATGAGAATCTAACTATACAATCATTTTCCAGTAAGGGATCTAATTTTTTTTTTTTTTTTTTTTTTTTTTTTTTGAAAGGAGAATTTCATTAACACAAGACTCGCAAGACCTCAAAGCAAGGACTTAATGAGCTAAAAACAAAACCGTACATCAACCCAAAGGGTACACACACCAAGTTTTCCAATCGACTTGTTTCCATCTAGACCTATTACGTAACCAAAAATAAGCCGTCGCTTTGATATTCTCTACAATCTGTATAGGTCTCCGCTTTTTTTGTTGAAAACTCACTCGTTGCGTTCATTCCAAAGCATCCAAATGGTAGTGAAAACAATGCCGCCAAGTATGTTGGTCGAATCCTTGGACATAGCGTGGGCTTCTGCAATATGTAACAAATCCTTGACATCAAACAGTGCACTATGCCTTAGCCTGCACCACTCTTCAATGCGATACCAAACTTCGTTCGAAAGTATACAACCTGTAAATAAATGAGAAGTGGACTCCAAAACCTCTTGACAGAAGCTACAATCAGTGTCTTGAATGCTAATACCACGTTTAAGAAGTTCGGCAATTGTAGGAATTCGGTTCCGAACTACCCTCCACACCAAGATTTTACACTTCAATGGAACCCAACCTTTCCAATCGATCACATAATTATCGGCTTCCGTGAAACTGTTAGACATGAGCTTTTTGGCCGACGCAATTGTGAATAACCCATCCTTCTCCTCGGTACAATTCCAACGATCTTGACCTCCATGCCATTCAAGATTATGAATATTGTTTGGTAGATCAAACAATTCCATAACCTGAACATGCGTAGAAGGGATTGATTTCCAATCCCAATATATTATCTGTAACATTACGCATTTAATAATGATACGTTACCAATAAATTGGATTTAAACGACTAATTTTATCATTGTATATATATATATATATATATATTTATAAACAAAGATTTATAATAATAATAATAATAATAATAATAATAATAATTTTAACATATACTAGATAATTTGAATTGTGATTGTTTACCCAAACCATCCCAGCCCAAACCCTTATAATTCTGAGCCCAAACCCCATACTAAAGCCCACAAACAAGGCCCAACCCCCCCTTGACCGGATTAAATAAAAAAAATAAGGGATATGCTTCAGACGGGTATCGAACCCGGGACAACCCACACGCACTCACCCTCACAAACCAACTGATCTAGAGGCCTTATCTGTTTCAAACCCAACCATTTATAAATATATAATGTGTTGTAATATGACAGTTGACTACGAAAAAGTCAACTGTGATGCTCGGCCATCTTAATTATCATCATTCAACGCGTGATTGATCCAATTTTGGAATGTTTACTTGATTATCGGCCTCTTATGATCTGTATACACGCTAATTACCAACCAATTGACCACCAATTAATAATATTACGCGTATGGACTTAAACACGTAGTCAAACTTGCCAATTCGAAGAAACAGATCATCACCCTATAAATTGATTGCTTCTGGACCTCCTCTACTCGCCGAATAATCCCTCTTCATCTCTAATTTCTCTTAAAAACACCTAGTTCGTTGATTTCTGTTCAACAATTGACCGAGTTTTGGCCGAGCAATTCTGTGTCAAATCGTTACTGTAAGTAATATTTCTTGTGTGGGATTTGTTAGTCGGCCTATGCACGACATTAACCCCATGATTAATTGGGTTAATGTCGTGATTACTGATCAATCGAAAATTCTAGGGCTCGAGGTTGAATAATTGGGGAAGAACACTAGTTTGTTTTCGTTATTTGTATTTGATAAATAAGAAACAAACACAACCACCAGTCCAGACCAGGTGGTTGTGTCTGTGGCTTGCTTACTGACCCACGCGGGTTCGAGTCCCGGGTGTGGCACCTTATTTTTTTTATGCTTTGTTCTATATTTTCCTAAAAAGAATTAACTTTTTATTACTTAAAATTTTATAAATTCATTTTAATTTATTAAAACTCTTTTAATAATTCTAAAAAAAATTATTTTTAGATATTCTGATGAAAAGCTTTCACCCACAACTTTTGGTTTTCAAAAATTAATTTATTTAATATATTTAATAAATAAATCAATTTTATTCTATTATATTTATAAAATTCCATTAAAATATCAAAACAAATTTATAAATTTCCATAAATTTTATTCTGAGATATATTAACATTAAGCTTTTTAGAAATAATTTTTATTTCTGAAAAATCAATTATTTAATATTTTTAACCAATTTTTGTTAGTTTTAATCATAATTAAATCATAATAAATCCAATTTTTAATATTTTTACACCAAAATTTTATACAATTTATTTTTAAATATTTAGAACAGAAATATGATTTTTAATATAATAATTCTTTAATTTTTGTATTTTTGAAAATTAAAGTTAAATTTTGGCAATTTGTAATAAATAGATTTAAAAATCTATTTTAAAGAAAATAATTTTATAAAAATTATTTTTGTACTTCAAACACATTATTGTGATCATCCTAGATTTAAATTTCATAAAAAGATTTTTGGGCATTTATTTACTAATATTCTCTCATTTACTAAACAATTTTCATATTAATCAAACAAGCAATTATCCCCAATTCGAAGCCCTAGGAACTTATACATCTATAGACTTGATAGACTTAGACATATTTATTACCTTATAGGGTGATACTTGACATATTTGGGCAACACACTATTTTTCAAGGGATAACATTTTACCAAGGTGAGTTTACATAGCCCCTTTACTCTATTTTCACTATTTTTGGGGTGAAACATGTTTAAAACATTTTATACTATCATTTACTCATATTTACTTGTGATTCAATTACAACATCATTCTATTATTTGACTGTAACAAAAAGACACAGTACAATCATTAACAATGATCAAGCCGCCTGTTTAGATTATAGCGCTATAGGTCTGACAAACCCATCCCCCGCATAGACTCAGGGATGATCGATAACAGTAATAACATTTAACTAACTTGCGAGTTAGTCATCAGTCGACACAAGGTTTGGTTGTACATAGACGCATTGCTACATGTCGGTATCATACTCTATCATCATACGACCTGAGTGTTGTACAAACTATTGTTATCAACTATTTCTCAAAAAACCTATGTAATTCTCACCAACTTTTGTTGACCCAAACATTTTCAACTTAACATGTTTCAGGTCCTACTTGCTTGAAGAATTGCTTGAAGATATGTGCATAGTTTATTCAATTTGATGTACGAATTCTTGTAGAACAATTGTATGTAATTTATTTAAATCAATTAATGAAACTTATTATTCTCCATGAGCTACTGAACAATCATCAATACGTGGCACTCCGATGTTTCCGCCATCGGTTGGGGTGTTACATTATCCACACATTGAAGCCGATCCGAAATCTTAGCCACCTGTTCTTCTCGAGATTGAAAAGATTAGGGTACACGGTTCGAAGCGGGGCGTTTAACAACCAAACATCACACCAGAAATTTAACGAGCTCCATCCCCAAGATCTCCATGAAAGAAAGAGTTTAGCGTTCTACCGTTCGAGAGCTTAGTATCACCGGCTTTGACGATATATTTCCAACATCCACTCGATGACACATTGCATGGTAATAAGGCCCAAGGTCTATTAGACCCGTGACATCCCAATGTAACCTTCTTCCATAGAGTGTTACTGTGACACCCGGCAAATTCTGGTTAACAACGTGGTCTAGATTAAAGTCTACCTTAGCGAGTCACGCGTATATTATACTTAACAAGGGTTATCTAGATAGCTAGATAGGACATACGAGCATTATCTCGGGTTTGAGACAACTTACAAAACGTTTTCTAGTCCGGTTTGGGACTACTTTCACATCTCGGGTTATGAGATGCTTTGACTCCTTGTGTGAGTTAACATGTGATTTCATGATTAGTGAACCTCGGACGTTGGTGAATAACAAACTTATGTGTCTCGGTGATATCTGACAAACTTATGTGAAAACCATACGTGATTATGTGAACCTAAACCGAACACGTTAATAAAAATTATTAAAAGTGGAGCGTGAGGTTGATTAGGGTCTTAACGCATGGGGTTACACTTGTTACGGTCCGAAATAACGAAAACGTCGATGGATAACGCGTCGGGAGGCTAAACGAAGCAAAAACGCGCGCCTCGGACCTGTGAGCGGCCGCTCACAGGCTCCGAGCGGCCGCTCGATGCTACCTGACGGGTTTAAACCGCCTCAAACTCATATTTAAACATCCTTAACTCCCATGCAACCCCCATACTCAACCCTAATCGCCCCCTTACTGCCCCACACGAATATTTCACTCCAAAAACTCCTGCTAAGGCTCAAGATCATCAATTGGGAGGCTCCAAGGCGCGCGATTGATTGATTTGAAGAGCTAAGGGTATAACTCATGATTTCTTACGCTTTTTACTTTATGTTTTATTGTAAAAATCATATAACAAGTTTGTCCAGGTCTGAATGGGTTTAATAAACATTAAAACATGAGTCTTTTTGAAGATTAAACGGATTAAACCTATTAATAAACGCGTAGTAACATCATAGGATGCTTGTTGCGCAAGTTATTGGTGTTTTGATCCTAAAAGCTTTGATCTTGACATGTTTGATAATAGGATCTGATGGGAATAGGTATTAGGAAAGTTGTGTGATGATTATTAGGTGTTATTGATTGATAATATGCAACTAGGGTTTGATATAATTGATAATATTGCACGATTAGAATCTGGACAGATTCTGAATGTCAACTTGTAGGGTCTGTTTCGTGGCTTGAAAATAATTGGTTTGATCGATTCTTTGCATTATTGGAACATACAAGGTCTTAGCTTTTCATAATGGGTAAAACCATCGAATTTGGCATCGTTTGAGTCGTTTTTGGAATTTTAATTGATTAGGGGTCATATCAGATTTTCGGATTTGTAAATTGGACTAACTTTAAATGGTCATAACTTGAGATTTACAAGGAGTTAGGTTATGAAATGTTTACAGTAGGTCAATACTGGAAAAATAGAGCTTTTCCAAGTGGATTCATCTCGTTTGGATGAATACACAATTTTTAAGAATTTTCCTACTAAACTGACCTGTTGAGGAGATTTTCTGGACATAGCTGTGTTGTACGAATTTTCATAATTTTTGTGTTTGGAATTAAGACAAAACAAAAATAGGTATTGTCGAGTGAATCCCAAAGAAAGTTCAGTAAAAATTTGGGAGGTTAACTCACTGAATTGCTATTTTAAATAAATTCGTTTGGATGGCGCACAATCTGTCCTGAAAACACAGATTGTGTATTATGTGCTTCTGTGATTAATTGAGGTCTTAGGTGGTATGGAATTGACATGTAACTGAAGTACACTTGTCTGAGACACATACGGAATGTAGAAACTAATTGTAACCAACGTATTCACCAACGGGTCCGTAGGGTTTACTATTGCATGTAGAATCACTAGGCGTCGCATACACACTTTTGAACATTTAAAACGCCTTGGACAAACGAGTTATATGGGTAATGATATTACGCCTATACTCACTGAGCGACACTGTTATTAGGGTGTCGGTAGCATATATTGCTTGCTGTTCGGATTCTTTGCTTGCACGTTAAGGTGAGTTTACGGCCCCTCTTTTAAACTGGTTTCATATTTTCGGGGGAGAAAACATGTGTTAAAACGATTATTTGGTAACTACTGTCATACTATGGGTTTCTATTGTGTACTACACGATCTTTGGAAGTCCCGGGGGGAACCATGAATGTGCGGGTTTGCACAACGGGGAAATGTGAATAGCGCTATTGGGAGTGACCAACCCCGCTCGTCGGCTTGGAGGGCCGGGCGAGTGCATATTGTCTCAAACAGGAACAACAGGAACAACTGGTACTTTTCGGGCACAACATCTGGTATTCGAGTTAGTAATGGTTTTCCAATCGTGGTAGTAACAAAACATACGCCTAGCTAGCGTACACTGGTTTTCGATTTGTTATAGTATGGACAGGTTGACTTGGTACTTGGATACAAAACCTGTAAACTCACCAGCATTTTTTTGTGCTGACGTAAACTTTTACATGTTTTCTCAGGTCGCTAAGGTAGCACAATGGAACTAGGGCGCACGCGTCTGCACGGCGTCTAGTTAGAGTTGCATGGTTTTACAAACGTTGAACATTGGTTTAATATTGAATAATTGTTTTGAATAAGCTTCCGCTGTAAACGGGGATTTTAAACATTGTTTTGAAGTTGCATTATGTTCATGTTAGACTTGTTTATTGTGATCGTTGGTTTGGATCCTGGTTTGTCATGCGCCTCGCGGTAAAACTCCGCAAGTGGATTTTGAGGGTGTGACAGATTGGTATCAGAGCCAATGGTTATAGTGAACTAGGACTGCATGTAGGGTCTAGTCTATAGCCGAGTCACACACACTAGACGATCACATGGTACTAAACATTATGGTGGTTTACGTATGGTCTTGGCGGGGTGTCTCTAAATCATTTGGTCTCTCTATGTTACATCATCCGTTCTATCTTAGGTCGGGTTACTTGCTTTCTAGGCAGTGTAGTATATTGGAGTAACTCGTATACTCTTGAGATTTGTCCAAGGCTCGGACATCTCCCTTTCCTACTCTAATAGAAACACTTGCCATAAACTACCGTAGTATTACGGTGTATAGCTAAGAGTCTATGTTCGGTGGTTTGAACTTTGAACTAGGAGAACACTTGGAGGACCATGTAGAGCGGTTTATCATTTTGGGTGCACACAAAATCATAAACCGAAATGCATGGAAGCCCTGGTGAGCTCTGGGTTTGAAGGGATAGTCCTGGATTGGATCTAGCTTTGATCTTGTGAACATTAGTGGTTATCTTTATCTGCGAAACTAAATTTTCTCGCTCTTTCTGCCAGAATCATGTCTGGAGTACGAGGAGGACGTGGAGGTGGTCGCAATGGTGGACGTGGTGGTGGTCGCGGTGGTGCTGGTGGTCGTGGAGGTATTAACCTATCGCAGGATGATCTGAACAACTTACTCCAAGCTGCCTTTCAGTTAGGGCACAACGGTGGTGGTAAGTTGATTTATCCATTTTCCTTGCCTCATTGGTGAACCTTGTTTGCATTCTTCGTGGTTTCTCATGCGTTTCATTTCAGGTGGTCCTGTTAACCCACCCCCACCCATGTGTACCTACAAGATGTTTCGGGACTGTAAGCCCCAGGAGTTCTCTGGCACTGAGGGTGCGGTGAGCTTACTCAGGTGGTTGGAAAAAGTGGAGTCAGTGTTTCTGATGTGTAACTGTCTCCCAGAAGATCGGGTTAAGTATGCTGCTGCGTTATTCCAGGATGTTGCTCTGACCTGGTGGAATAACATCACCCAGAATATGGGTATTGGGGAGGCGTATGCTATGCCTTGGGAGAATTTTGTGCAACTACTGAAGCGTGAATACTGTCCGAGGGAAGAGGTGCAGAAGCTAGAGCACGAGGTGTGGAACCTCAAGATGACTGGGTCTGAAATTGAAAAGTATACTGTGAGGCGGAACGAGTTGGCAGTGCTGTGTCCTGATCTGCATGTGCCAGAGTACAGGAGGATTGAGCATTATGTCTTGGGGTTAGTACCAGAAATCGCAGGGTTAGTGGCTGCGGGAAATCATCCTACATACGCAGAGGTGGTTCGATCGGCTCATAGGATGACCAACTTAAAGGTGAATGAGGGTATTTTGCCTGCGAAGGGTTCGACTGTTAAGGCCCCAGAGAACAACAAGCGCAAGTGGGAAAATGACGGGAAAGGATCTGGGCCAACACAGCAGGGTAAGAGGTTTGATAATGGGGGTTCTTCTTCTTCTCTTCGGGTAACAAGCAGGGTGGTTATGCGGGGAAACTGCCCAAATGTAACAAGTGTGGACGTCATCATCAAGGGAACTGCGACAGTAACCGTTGCCATCGCTGCCAGCGAACAGGGCATTATGCTAAAGATTGTCGGGTTACACTTCCATCGACCCAGGCTCCGACTACTAACTCAGCTCCGACTACTCAAGGGACTACGGGAAGACAAGGATGTTACAATTGTGGTGAGACCGGGCATTACAAGAAGGATTGCCCAAAACTGAAGCAGGGTGGAACAACGGAAATGGGAACAACGGGGGCGGTGGCAGGAATGCACGCGCCTTCGTCATTGGAGTCGCTGAGGCTAGACAGGACCCTGACACAGTCACCGGTACGTTCCTTCTCAATAATCGTTCTGTTAGTGTATTATTTGATTCTGGTGCCGACAAGAGTTTTGTATCCATGGATGTTAGTCGACTGCTAGATGTAGTACCTGTACCATTAGAGACCAAGTATATTATTGAGTTGGCTGACGGTAAAAAGATTGAAGCTACTAGTGCCCTTCGGGAGTGTCAATTGGAGTTGTCGGGTTTATCGTTCCCCATCGACCTTATGCCGGTACCTTTGGGTAGTTTTGACGTAGTGGTAGGCATGGATTGGTTGTCCCTGTATCGCGCGGAGATTGTCTGTTACGATAAGGTTATTCGGATTCCTCTCCCTGATGGAGAATTCCTTTCTGTTTACGGTATCAAGGGTGGTGTTCCGCTGAATATCATCTCTAGCATGAAAGCCCTTAAGTGTCTTCGAAAGGGTTATCCAGCCGTTTTGGCACTTTTATCTGTTACCTCTGGTGATGAGAAGAAGATCGACGATATTCCGGTTGTACGCGAGTTTCCTGATGTGTTTCCCGATGATTTACCTGGTCTTCCTCCCCATCGTCAGGTTGAGTTCGGTATTGACCTCGTACCGGGAGCTGCTCCTATTGCTCGGGCCCCCTACCGTCTTGCACCTCCCGAGATGCAGGAATTGTCTAGTCAGTTACAGGAACTCTTGGACAAGGGTTTCATCAGGCCAAGTTCTTCCCCTTGGGGAGCCCCGATTCTATTCGTTAAGAAGAAGGATGGAAGTTTCCGATTGTGTGTGGACTACAGAGAACTGAACAAATTGACCGTTAAGAACCGTTATCCTCTTCCACGTATTGATGATCTATTCGACCAGCTCCAGGGTTCTAGTTACTATTCCAAGATTGACTTGAGGTCCGGTTATCACCAGTTGCGCGTCAGGGAGGCTGACGTTGCAAAGACTGCTTTTCGTACACGCTATGGCCATTACGAGTTCTTGGTCATGCCCTTCGGTCTTACTAACGCACCAGCGGTTTTCATGGACTTGATGAACCGCGTTTGCAAACCATATCTGGACAAGTTCGTCATTGTGTTTATTGATGACATTCTGATCTACTCTAAGAACAAGACCGAACACGAGGAACACCTACGTTTGGTTTTGGAACTCTTGCGACGGGAACAACTTTACGCTAAGTTCTCAAAGTGTGACTTTTGGTTACGCGAAGTTCAGTTCCTAGGACATGTGGTTAATGAACTAGGAATTCATGTCGATCCAGCTAAGATCGAAGCGATCAAGGACTGGGGAGCACCAAAGACGCCAACTGAGGTGCGGAAATTCCTAGGCCTTGCGGGCTACTATCGTCGTTTCATTCAAGGGTTCTCGAAGATCGCTCAACCCCTGACCACTCTTACTCAGAAGGATAGGAAATTCGACTGGGGTGAACCACAAGAGTCGGCGTTTGAAGAACTAAAATCCAAACTTTGTTCTGCTCCTATTTTGTCTTTACCTGAGGGCCCTGATGATTTCGTTGTTTACTGTGATGCTTCTATTCATGGTCTCGGTTGTGTGTTGATGCAACGCGAGAAAGGTGATTGCGTATGCTTCTCGTCAACTCAAGGTGCACGAGAAGAACTACACCACCCATGACTTGGAGTTGGGTGCAGTGGTTTTCGCGTTGAAAATTTGGAGACATTACTTGTACGGTACTAAATGCACCATCTACACCGATCACAAGAGTCTCCAACACATTTTCGACCAACAACATTTGAACATACGGCAACGTCGTTGGATTGAACTTCTGAACGACTATGATTGTGCTATAAAGTACCATCCTGGCAAGGCGAATGTTGTAGCAGACGCCTTGAGCAGGAAGGAATCAACCAAACCTCGTCGCGTTCGGGCGTTGCAGCTCACCATTCATTCATCCCTACCTGAGCAACTCCGTTCTGCCCAGTTAGAAGCTTTGAAGGAGGAAAACCTTAAAGCTGAAACCATGCACGGTGCCGACAAGCACCTCGAGAAAAGGCCTGATGGCTTGCACTATTTCGCAGAACGCATATGGGTTCCTTTATTCGGGGGACTTCGGGAGCTTGTCTTAGATGAGGCTCATAAGTCCCGGTATTCTATTCACCCTGGTTCGGATAAGATGTACCAAGATCTGAAGGTGCTTTACTGGTGGCCAAACATGAGGTCGGATATAGCCTCATACGTGAGCAAATGCTTGACCTGTGCTAAGGTCAAGGTGGAATACCAGAAACCGTCGGGTCTCTTGCAACAACCTGAAATTCCGGAATGGAAATGGGAACGGATTACCATGGATTTTGTCACGCAACTTCCTAAATCACCAAGCGGGAATGACAAGATATGGGTGATTGTCGATCGGTTGACGAAATCAGCCCATTTTCTCGCTATTAAGGAGACCGACACCATGGATCGTTTGGCTCGTCTTTATTTGAAGGAAGTTGTTTCTAAGCACGGGGTGCCAGTTTCTATTATTTCGGATCGTGACTCCCATTTTACTTCTCACTTCTGGAAGTCTTTGCACAAGGCTTTGGGTACCCAACTAGACATGAGTACGGCTTATCATCCACAGACTGACGGTCAGAGTGAGCGTACGATTCAAACTTTAGAAGACATGCTGCGGGCATGTGTGATCGATTTTGGCAAGGGTTGGGAAGCTCATCTACCGTTAGTAGAATTCTCGTACAACAACAGTTATCACACGAGCATCAAGGCTGCTCCGTTCGAGGCACTGTACGGGCGGAAATGCCGTTCTCCTCTTTGTTGGGCTGAAGTGGGTGAGAGTCAACTCACTGGGCCTGAGCTAGTGTACGAAACTTCGGAAAAGATCGTACAGATTCGCAACCGATTGGCGGCGGCACGGGACCGGCAAAAGAGTTATGCAGATCAGCGTCGCAAACCATTGGAATTCCAAGTTGATGACAAAGTACTTCTGAAAGTTTCACCGTGGAAGGGCGTCATACGTTTTGGGAAGCGTGGCAAACTCAATCCGCGGTATGTCGGACCATTTACGATCCTGGAACGGATTGGACCGGTGGCATATCGTCTTGATTTACCGACGGAGCTCGGTAACGTACATAACGTCTTCCACGTGTCCAACTTAAAGAAGTGTCTGGCTGACGAGTCTCTCATCGTTCCACTGGAAGAGATCAAGGTTGATGATCGTCTTCGGATTGTGGAAGAACCTGTGGAGATTCTGGATTACAAGATTCGTAGCCTACGTCACAGCAAGATTCGTATCGTTAAGGTTCGGTGGAACTCGAACCGGGGACCAGAGTATACGTGGGAACGGGAGGATCAGATGAAGTCTAAATATCCTCATCTCTTTCCTAAGGAAGCGTTCGAGTCGAGATATGTCTCTTCTGCAGCTGAATGAATCTCGGGGCGAGATTCCTTTTAACGTGGGGATGATGTGACAACTCGGGTAAATCTCTCTTTTTGGTTTCTATTTTTGGTTTCTATCTTTTGTTGTTTCCTTCGTTATTCCTTTTGGTACTTGTGCAATTTTCGGGACGAAAATTCTTTTAACGTGGGGATGATGTGACACCCGGCAAATTCTGGTTAACAACGTGGTCTAGATTAAAGTCTACCTTAGCGAGTCACGCGTATATTATACTTAACGAGGGTTATCTAGATAGCTAGATAGGACATACGAGCATTATCTCGGGTTTGAGACAACTTACAAAACGTTTTCTAGTCCGGTTTGGGACTACTTTCACATCTCGGGTTATGAGATGCTTTGACTCCTTGTGTGAGTTAACATGTGATTTCATGATTAGTGAACCTCGGACGTTGGTGAATAACAAACTTATGTGTCTCGGTGATATCTGACAAATTATGTGAAAACCATACGTGATTATGTGAACCTAAACCGAACACGTTAATAAAAATTATTAAAAGTGGAGCGTGAGGTTGATTAGGGTCTTAACGCATGGGGTTACACTTGTTACGGTCCGAAATAACGAAAACGTCGATGGATAACGCGTCGGGAGGCTAAACGAAGCAAAAACGCGCGCCTCGGACCTGTGAGCGGCCGCTCACAGGCTCCGAGCGGCCGCTCGATGCTACCTGACGGGTTTAAACCGCCTCAAACTCATATTTAAACATCCTTAACTCCCATGCAACCCCCATACTCAACCCTAATCGCCCCCTTACTGCCCCACACGAATATTTCACTCCAAAAACTCCTGCTAAGGCTCAAGATCATCAATTGGGAGGCTCCAAGGCGCGCGATTGATTGATTTGAAGAGCTAAGGGTATAACTCATGATTTCTTACGCTTTTTACTTTATGTTTTATTGTAAAAATCATATAACAAGTTTGTCCAGGTCTGAATGGGTTTAATAAACATTAAAACATGAGTCTTTTTGAAGATTAAACGGATTAAACCTATTAATAAACGCGTAGTAACATCATAGGATGCTTGTTGCGCAAGTTATTGGTGTTTTGATCCTAAAAGCTTTGATCTTGACATGTTTGATAATAGGATCTGATGGGAATAGGTATTAGGAAAGTTGTATGATGATTATTAGGTGTTATTGATTGATAATATGCAACTAGGGTTTGATATAATTGATAATATTGCACGATTAGAATCTGGACAGATTCTGAATGTCGACTTGTAGGGTCTGTTTCGTGGCTTGAAAATAATTGGTTTGATCGATTCTTTGCATGATTGTAACGTACAAGGTCTTAGCTTTTCATAATGGGTAAAACCATCGAATTTGGACATCGTTTGAGTCGTTTTTGGAATTTTAATTGATTAGGGGTCATATCAGATTTTCGGATTTGTAAATTGGGCTAACTTTAAATGGTCATAACTTGAGATTTACAAGGAGTTAGGTTATGAAATTTTTACAGTAGGTCAATACTGGAAAAATAGAGCTTTTCCAAGTGGATTCATCTCGTTTGGATGAATACACAATTTTTAAGAATTTTCCTACTAAACTGACCTGTTGAGGAGATTTTCTGGACATAGCTGTGTTGTACGAATTTTCATAATTTTTGTGTTTGGAATTAAGACAAAACAAAAATAGGTATTGTCGAGTGAATCCCAAAGAAAATTCAGTAAAAATTTGGGAGGTTAACTCACTGAATTGCTATTTTAAATAAATTCGTTTTGATGGCGCACAATCTGTCCTGAAAACACAGATTGTGTATTATGTGCTTCTGTGATTAATTGAGGTCTTAGGTGGTATGGAATTGACATGTAACTGAAGTACACTTGTCTGAGACACATACGGAATGTAGAAACTAATTGTAACCAACGTATTCACCAACGGGTCCGTAGGGTTTACTATTGCATGTAGAATCACTAGGCGTCGCATACACACTTTTGAACATTTAAAACGCCTTGGACAAACGAGTTATATGGGTAATGATATTACGCCTATACTCACTGAGCGACACTGTTATTAGGGTGTCGGTAGCATATATTGCTTGCTGTTCGGATTCTTTGCTTGCACGTTAAGGTGAGTTTACGGCCCCTCTTTTAAACTGGTTTCATATTTTCGGGGGAGAAAACATGTGTTAAAACGATTATTTGGTAACTACTGTCATACTATGGGTTTCTATTGTGTACTACACGATCTTTGGAAGTCCCGGGGGGAACCATGAATGTGCGGGTTTGCACAACGGGGAAATGTGAATAGCGCTATTGGGAGTGACCAACCCCGCTCGTCGGCTTGGAGGGCCGGGCGAGTGCATATTGTCTCAAACAGGAACAACAGGAACAACTGGTACTTTTCGGGCACAACATCTGGTATTCGAGTTAGTAATGGTTTTCCAATCGTGGTAGTAACAAAACATACGCCTAGCTAGCGTACACTGGTTTTCGATTTGTTATAGTATGGACAGGTTGACTTGGTACTTGGATACAAAACCTGTAAACTCACCAGCATTTTTGTGCTGACGTAAACTTTTACATGTTTTCTCAGGTCGCTAAGGTAGCACAATGGAACTAGGGCGCACGCGTCTGCACGGCGTCTAGTTAGAGTTGCATGGTTTTACAAACGTTGAACATTGGTTTAATATTGAATAATTGTTTTGAATAAGCTTCCGCTGTAAACGGGGATTTTAAACATTGTTTTGAAATTGCATTATGTTCATGTTAGACTTGTTTATTGTGATCGTTGGTTTGGATCCTGGTTTGTCATGCGCCTCGCGGTAAAACTCCGCAAGTGGATTTTGAGGGTGTGACAGATTGGTATCAGAGCCAATGGTTATAGTGAACTAGGACTGCATGTAGGGTCTAGTCTATAGCCGAGTCACACACACTAGACGATCACATGGTACTAAACATTATGGTGGTTTACGTATGGTCTTGGCGGGGTGTCTCTAAATCATTTGGTCTCTCTATGTTACATCATCCGTTCTATCTTAGGTCGGGTTACTTGCTTTCTAGGCAGTGTAGTATATTGGAGTAACTCGTATACTCTTGAGATTTGTCCAAGGCTCGGACATCTCCCTTTCCTACTCTAATAGAAACACTTGCCATAAACTACCGTAGTATTACGGTGTATAGCTAAGAGTCTATGTTCGGTGGTTTGAACTTTGAACTAGGAGAACACTTGGAGGACCATGTAGAGCGGTTTATCATTTTGGGTGCACACAAAATCATAAACCGAAATGCATGGAAGCCCTGGTGAGCTCTGGGTTTGAAGGGATAGTCCTGGATTGGATCTAGCTTTGATCTTGTGAACATTAGTGGTTATCTTTATCTGCGAAACTAAATTTTCTCGCTCTTTCTGCCAGAATCATGTCTGGAGTACGAGGAGGACGTGGAGGTGGTCGCAATGGTGGACGTGGTGGTGGTCGCGGTGGTGCTGGTGGTCGTGGAGGTATTAACCTATCGCAGGATGATCTGAACAACTTACTCCAAGCTGCCTTTCAGTTAGGGCACAACGGTGGTGGTAAGTTGATTTATCCATTTTCCTTGCCTCATTGGTGAACCTTGTTTGCATTCTTCGTGGTTTCTCATGCGTTTCATTTCAGGTGGTCCTGTTAACCCACCCCCACCCATGTGTACCTACAAGATGTTTCGGGACTGTAAGCCCCAGGAGTTCTCTGGCACTGAGGGTGCGGTGAGCTTACTCAGGTGGTTGGAAAAAGTGGAGTCAGTGTTTCTGATGTGTAACTGTCTCCCAGAAGATCGGGTTAAGTATGCTGCTGCGTTATTCCAGGATGTTGCTCTGACCTGGTGGAATAACATCACCCAGAATATGGGTATTGGGGAGGCGTATGCTATGCCTTGGGAGAATTTTGTGCAACTACTGAAGCGTGAATACTGTCCGAGGGAAGAGGTGCAGAAGCTAGAGCACGAGGTGTGGAACCTCAAGATGACTGGGTCTGAAATTGAAAAGTATACTGTGAGGCGGAACGAGTTGGCAGTGCTGTGTCCTGATCTGCATGTGCCAGAGTACAGGAGGATTGAGCATTATGTCTTGGGGTTAGTACCAGAAATCGCAGGGTTAGTGGCTGCGGGAAATCATCCTACATACGCAGAGGTGGTTCGATCGGCTCATAGGATGACCAACTTAAAGGTGAATGAGGGTATTTTGCCTGCGAAGGGTTCGACTGTTAAGGCCCCAGAGAACAACAAGCGCAAGTGGGAAAATGACGGGAAAGGATCTGGGCCAACACAGCAGGGTAAGAGGTTTGATAATGGGGGTCTTCTTCTTCTTCTTCGGGTAACAAGCAGGGTGGTTATGCGGGGAAACTGCCCAAATGTAACAAGTGTGGACGTCATCATCAAGGGAACTGCGACAGTAACCGTTGCCATCGCTGCCAGCGAACAGGGCATTATGCTAAAGATTGTCGGGTTACACTTCCATCGACCCAGGCTCCGACTACTAACTCAGCTCCGACTACTCAAGGGACTACGGGAAGACAAGGATGTTACAATTGTGGTGAGACCGGTCATTACAAGAAGGATTGCCCAAAACTGAAGCAGGGCGGGAACAACGGAAATGGGAACAACGGGGGCGGTGGCAGGAATGCACGCGCCTTCGTCATTGGAGCCGCTGAGGCTAGACAGGACCCTGACACAGTCACCGGTACGTTCCTTCTCAATAATCGTTCTGTTAGTGTGTTATTTGATTCTGGTGCCGACAAGAGTTTTGTATCCATGGATGTTAGTCGACTGCTAGATGTAGTACCCGTACCATTAGAGACCAAGTATATTATTGAGTTGGCTGACGGTAAAAAGATTGAAGCTACTAGTGCCCTTCGGGAGTGTCAATTGGAGTTGTCGGGTTTATCGTTCCCCATCGACCTTATGCCGGTACCTTTGGGTAGTTTTGACGTAGTGGTAGGCATGGATTGGTTGTCCCTGTATCGCGCGGAGATTGTCTGTTACGATAAGGTTATTCGGATTCCTCTCCCTGATGGAGAATTCCTTTCTGTTTACGGTATCAAGGGTGGTGTTCCGCTGAATATCATCTCTAGCATGAAAGCCCTTAAGTGTCTTCGAAAGGGTTATCCAGCCGTTTTGGCACTTTTATCTGTTACCTCTGGTGATGAGAAGAAGATCGACGATATTCCGGTTGTACGCGAGTTTCCTGATGTGTTTCCCGATGATTTACCTGGTCTTCCTCCCCATCGTCAGGTTGAGTTCGGTATTGACCTCGTACCGGGAGCTGCTCCTATTGCTCGGGCCCCCTACCGTCTTGCACCTCCCGAGATGCAGGAATTGTCTAGTCAGTTACAGGAACTCTTGGACAAGGGTTTCATCAGGCCAAGTTCTTCCCCTTGGGGGAGCCCCGATTCTATTCGTTAAGAAGAAGGATGGAAGTTTCCGATTGTGTGTGGACTACAGAGAACTGAACAAATTGACCGTTAAGAACCGTTATCCTCTTCCACGTATTGATGATCTATTCGACCAGCTCCAGGGTTCTAGTTACTATTCCAAGATTGACTTGAGGTCCGGTTATCACCAGTTGCGCGTCAGGGAGGCTGACGTTGCAAAGACTGCTTTTCGTACACGCTATGGCCATTACGAGTTCTTGGTCATGCCCTTCGGTCTTACTAACGCACCAGCGGTTTTCATGGACTTGATGAACCGCGTTTGCAAACCATATCTGGACAAGTTCGTCATTGTGTTTATTGATGACATTCTGATCTACTCTAAGAACAAGACCGAACACGAGGAACACCTACGTTTGGTTTTGGAACTCTTGCGACGGGAACAACTTTACGCTAAGTTCTCAAAGTGTGACTTTTGGTTACGCGAAGTTCAGTTCCTAGGACATGTGGTTAATGAACTAGGAATTCATGTCGATCCAGCTAAGATCGAAGCGATCAAGGACTGGGGAGCACCAAAGACGCCAACTGAGGTGCGGCAATTCCTAGGCCTTGCGGGCTACTATCGTCGTTTCATTCAAGGGTTCTCGAAGATCGCTCAACCCCTGACCACTCTTACTCAGAAGGATAGGAAATTCGACTGGGGTGAACCACAAGAGTCGGCGTTTGAAGAACTAAAATCCAAACTTTGTTCTGCTCCTATTTTGTCTTTACCTGAGGGCCCTGATGATTTCGTTGTTTACTGTGATGCTTCTATTCATGGTCTCGGTTGTGTGTTGATGCAACGCGAGAAGGTGATTGCGTATGCTTCTCGTCAACTCAAGGTGCACGAGAAGAACTACACCACCCATGACTTGGAGTTGGGTGCAGTGGTTTTCGCGTTGAAAATTTGGAGACATTACTTGTACGGTACCAAATGCACCATCTACACCGATCACAAGAGTCTCCAACACATTTTCGACCAACAACATTTGAACATACGGCAACGTCGTTGGATTGAACTTCTGAACGACTATGATTGTGCTATAAAGTACCATCCTGGCAAGGCGAATGTTGTAGCAGACGCCTTGAGCAGGAAGGAATCAACCAAACCTCGTCGCGTTCGGGCGTTGCAGCTCACCATTCATTCATCCCTACCTGAGCAACTCCGTTCTGCCCAGTTAGAAGCTTTGAAGGAGGAAAACCTTAAAGCTGAAACCATGCACGGTGCCGACAAGCACCTCGAGAAAAGGCCGGATGGCTTGCACTATTTCGCAGAACGCATATGGGTTCCTTTATTCGGGGGACTTCGGGAGCTTGTCTTAGATGAGGCTCATAAGTCCCGGTATTCTATTCACCCTGGTTCGGATAAGATGTACCAAGATCTGAAGGTGCTTTACTGGTGGCCAAACATGAGGTCGGATATAGCCTCATACGTGAGCAAATGCTTGACCTGTGCTAAGGTCAAGGTGGAATACCAGAAACCGTCGGGTCTCTTGCAACAACCTGAAATTCCGGAATGGAAATGGGAACGGATTACCATGGATTTTGTCACGCAACTTCCTAAATCACCAAGCGGGAATGACAAGATATGGGTGATTGTCGATCGGTTGACGAAATCAGCCCATTTTCTCGCTATTAAGGAGACCGACACCATGGATCGTTTGGCTCGTCTTTATTTGAAGGAAGTTGTTTCTAAGCACGGGGTGCCAGTTTCTATTATTTCGGATCGTGGCTCCCATTTTACTTCTCACTTCTGGAAGTCTTTGCACAAGGCTTTGGGTACCCAACTAGACATGAGTACGGCTTATCATCCACAGACTGACGGTCAGAGTGAGCGTACGATTCAAACTTTAGAAGACATGCTGCGGGCATGTGTGATCGATTTTGGCAAGGGTTGGGAAGCTCATCTACCGTTAGTAGAATTCTCGTACAACAACAGTTATCACACGAGCATCAAGGCTGCTCCGTTCGAGGCACTGTACGGGCGGAAATGCCGTTCTCCTGTTTGTTGGGCTGAAGTGGGTGAGAGTCAACTCACTGGGCCTGAGCTAGTGTACGAAACTTCGGAAAAGATCGTACAGATTCGCAACCGATTGGCGGCGGCACGGGACCGGCAAAAGAGTTATGCAGATCAGCGTCGCAAACCATTGGAATTCCAAGTTGATGACAAAGTACTTCTGAAAGTTTCACCGTGGAAGGGCGTCATACGTTTTGGGAAGCGTGGCAAACTCAATCCGCGGTATGTCGGACCATTTACGATCCTGGAACGGATTGGACCGGTGGCATATCGTCTTGATTTACCGACGGAGCTCGGTAACGTACATAACGTCTTCCACGTGTCCAACTTAAAGAAGTGTCTGGCTGACGAGTCTCTCATCGTTCCACTGGAAGAGATCAAGGTTGATGATCGTCTTCGGATTGTGGAAGAACCTGTGGAGATTCTGGATTACAAGATTCGTAGCCTACGTCACAGCAAGATTCGTATCGTTAAGGTTCGGTGGAACTCGAACCGGGGACCAGAGTATACGTGGGAACGGGAGGATCAGATGAAGTCTAAATATCCTCATCTCTTTCCTAAGGAAGCGTTCGAGTCGAGATATGTCTCTTCTGCAGCTGAATGAATCTCGGGGCGAGATTCCTTTTAACGTGGGGATGATGTGACAACTCGGGTAAATCTCTCTTTTTGGTTTCTATTTTTGGTTTCTATCTTTTGTTGTTTCCTTCGTTATTCCTTTTGGTACTTGTGCAATTTTCGGGACGAAAATTCTTTTAACGTGGGGATGATGTGACACCCGGCAAATTCTGGTTAACAACGTGGTCTAGATTAAAGTCTACCTTAGCGAGTCACGCGTATATTATACTTAACAAGGGTTATCTAGATAGCTAGATAGGACATACGAGCATTATCTCGGGTTTGAGACAACTTACAAAACGTTTTCTAGTCCGGTTTGGGACTACTTTCACATCTCGGGTTATGAGATGCTTTGACTCCTTGTGTGAGTTAACATGTGATTTCATGATTAGTGAACCTCGGACGTTGGTGAATAACAAACTTATGTGTCTCGGTGATATCTGACAAACTTATGTGAAAACCATACGTGATTATGTGAACCTAAACCGAACACGTTAATAAAAATTATTAAAAGTGGAGCGTGAGGTTGATTAGGGTCTTAACGCATGGGGTTACACTTGTTACGGTCCGAAATAACGAAAACGTCGATGGATAACGCGTCGGGAGGCTAAACGAAGCAAAAACGCGCGCCTCGGACCTGTGAGCGGCCGCTCACAGGCTCCGAGCGGCCGCTCGATGCTACCTGACGGGTTTTAAACCGCCTCAAACTCATATTTAAACATCCTTAACTCCCATGCAACCCCCATACTCAACCCTAATCGCCCCCTTACTGCCCCACACGAATATTTCACTCCAAAAACTCCTGCTAAGGCTCAAGATCATCAATTGGGAGGCTCCAAGGCGCGCGATTGATTGATTTGAAGAGCTAAGGGTATAACTCATGATTTCTTACGCTTTTTACTTTATGTTTTATTGTAAAAATCATATAACAAGTTTGTCCAGGTCTGAATGGGTTTAATAAACATTAAAACATGAGTCTTTTTGAAGATTAAACGGATTAAACCTATTAATAAACGCGTAGTAACATCATAGGATGCTTGTTGCGCAAGTTATTGGTGTTTTGATCCTAAAAGCTTTGATCTTGACATGTTTGATAATAGGATCTGATGGGAATAGGTATTAGGAAAGTTGTGTGATGATTATTAGGTGTTATTGATTGATAATATGCAACTAGGGTTTGATATAATTGATAATATTGCACGATTAGAATCTGGACAGATTCTGAATGTCAACTTGTAGGGTCTGTTTCGTGGCTTGAAAATAATTGGTTTGATCGATTCTTTGCATGATTGGAACATACAAGGTCTTAGCTTTTCATAATGGGTAAAACCATTGAATTTGGACATCGTTTGAGTCGTTTTTGGAATTTTAATTGATTAGGGGTCATATCAGATTTTCGGATTTGTAAATTGGACTAACTTTAAATGGTCATAACTTGAGATTTACAAGGAGTTAGGTTATGAAATTTTTACAGTAGGTCAATACTGGAAAAATAGAGCTTTTCCAAGTGGATTCATCTCATTTGGATGAATACACAATTTTTAAGAATTTTCCTACTAAACTGACCTGTTGAGGAGATTTTCTGGACATAGCTGTGTTGTACGAATTTTCATAATTTTTGTGTTTGGAATTAAGACAAAACAAAAATAGGTATTGTCGAGTGAATCCCAAAGAAAGTTCAGTAAAAATTTGGGAGGTTAACTCACTGAATTGCTATTTTAAATAAATTCGTTTGGATGGCGCACAATCTGTCCTGAAAACACAGATTGTGTATTATGTGCTTCTGTGATTAATTGAGGTCTTAGGTGGTATGGAATTGACATGTAACTGAAGTACACTTATCTGAGACACATACGGAATGTAGAAACTAATTGTAACCAACGTATTCACCAACGGGTCCGTAGGGTTTACTATTGCATGTAGAATCACTAGGCGTCGCATACACACTTTTGAACATTTAAAACGCCTTGGACAAACGAGTTATATGGGTAATGATATTACGCCTATACTCACTGAGCGACACTGTTATTAGGGTGTCGGTAGCATATATTGCTTGCTGTTCGGATTCTTTGCTTGCACGTTAAGGTGAGTTTACGGCCCCTCTTTTAAACTGGTTTCATATTTTCGGGGGAGAAAACATGTGTTAAAACGATTATTTGGTAACTACTGTCATACTATGGGTTTCTATTGTGTACTACACGATCTTTGGAAGTCCCGGGGGGAACCATGAATGTGCGGGTTTGCACAACGGGGAAATGTGAATAGCGCTATTGGGAGTGACCAACCCCGCTCGTCGGCTTGGAGGGCCGGGCGAGTGCATATTGTCTCAAACAGGAACAACAGGAACAACTGGTACTTTTCGGGCACAACATCTGGTATTCGAGTTAGTAATGGTTTTCCAATCGTGGTAGTAACAAAACATACGCCTAGCTAGCGTACACTGGTTTTCGATTTGTTATAGTATGGACAGGTTGACTTGGTACTTGGATACAAAACCTGTAAACTCACCAGCATTTTTTTGTGCTGACGTAAACTTTTACATGTTTTCTCAGGTCGCTAAGGTAGCACAATGGAACTAGGGCGCACGCGTCTGCACGGCGTCTAGTTAGAGTTGCATGGTTTTACAAACGTTGAACATTGGTTTAATATTGAATAATTGTTTTGAATAAGCTTCCGCTGTAAACGGGGATTTTAAACATTGTTTTGAAGTTGCATTATGTTCATGTTAGACTTGTTTATTGTGATCGTTGGTTTGGATCCTGGTTTGTCATGCGCCTCGCGGTAAAACTCCGCAAGTGGATTTTGAGGGTGTGACAGTTACCTTCTCGTTTGAATTTCCACGTCCACTTTAGTAAAAGAGCGTTATTCACCTCGTGAAGTTTAGAGATACCTAAACCCCCTTTGTTCTTTAGAGACGAAATCACATCCCAAGCGACCCAAGAAATTTTATTTACGATGCTAGGGCCGGCCCAAAGGAACCTTCGCATTATCATCTCAATCGAATCCAAAACGGCTTTAGGAGCTTTGTATAATGAAAGATAGTACACCGGTAGACTTTCAAGGACCGACTTAATCAAAACCAAACGACCACCCATGGATAAATGCCTCACCTTCCACGACGCCAGACGACTTCTAATGATATCAAGAATCGGCTCCCAACTCTTAACCCGCGTCATCTTCGCCCCAATTTGGATACCAAGGTAAGTAAAAGGATAAGTTCCTCGTTTACAACCTAAGGAATCCAACATAATATCCACCTCGTCATCCTCCGTGCAAACACCAAAAAAATTAGACTTGTGAAGGTTAATCCGGAGCCCCGAACATAAGTAAAAAATGCGGAGAATTCTAGCAATGTTCTTAATATTATTAAGCGACCAATTCCTCATGATAAGAGCGTCATCGGCATATAAAAGATGGGTCAATTACACCTCATTATTAGACAAGCTTATGCCTTTGAAAATCTTTAACTCCTTCTCTTTATCAAGAGTCCAAGATAAAGCTTCCATCACAATCAAAAACAAAAATGGGGAAAGAGGATCGCCTTGACGAAGACCCTTTTCACATTGGAATTCAAAAGTAGGTGAGCCATTTACCAAAACTGCCGCTCTAGAAGAAATACAAATACCTCTGATCCAATCGCACCACCTCAGAGGGAAACCCATTTGAGACATGATAGAAATCAAAAAATTCCAATTCACATTGTCGTAGGCCTTTTCGAAATCTATTTTTAATAAAAACGCTTTCTTGTTTTTCTTCTTCAACCACGCCAAAACTTCATTGACCATAAGAGGTCCATCAAGAATACACCGATAAGATAATGTAAGAGAATGGTATTGATTGTCAACTTGATCTCTACATTCACATTTCAGACCATATATATAGGTACAATACAACTCCTATTTTAGGAGACAAGGTAAATACAATTATTACAATGAATGGTTTTGACTAAGACTTTTGACTAGCAATTCAAAGGTCAAAGATGATTGAGTCTAGATTTATGTTTTGACTAAGACTTTTGACTAGAAATTCAAAGGTCAAAGATGATTGAGCCTAGATTTATGCAGTGTCTATTACACCCTCGCAGTCGAAGCGGGAGGAGAACGAATGCTTAGACTGGAACGAAAGTCTTCAAAGAGAATCCGTGGCAGTCCTTTGGTAAAAATGTCAGCTATCTGGTAACGAGAGGTCACATGTAAAACCCGAACCAGTCCTTTCTGAACATGCTCGCGGACAAAATGAATGTCTAGTTCAATGTGCTTTGTGCGTAGATAAAGGACGGTGTAGCTCAAGGAGGAGATTTCGTAACCAACAAATTTCTGCCACAATGTTGGCAGCGCCGCGATATTCTGCCCCGGCACTGGATCGAGAAATTGTTGATTGGCGTTTTGAGGACCACGAGATGAGGTTGTTGCCGAGATATACACAATACCCTGATGTAGAGCGACGAGTGTCAGGGCAACCGGCCCAGTCAGCATCTGTGTAGGCGTGTAAGGAGAGAGTGGGTACGGGTCCTAGATGAAGAGCATAGTCTGTTGTACCCTGAAGATACCGAATGATGCGCTTCAAAGCGTTCCAATGATCAAGCCGGGGAGCATGCATATACATACAGATCTGCTGAACCGCGTAGGATATGTCTGGGCGAGTGAACGTAAGATACTAGAGGGCGCCCGCCAAACTGCGGTATGTGGAGGGGTCGTCGTGTAGAGGACCCGAGTCAGCAGAAAGCTTGGACTGGGTGTCGACCGGAGTAGCTACCGGTTTGCACGAGTCCATCGATGCCCACTGAAGAATATCCTTAACATACGCCTGTTGAGAGAGAAACATTGTGTTGTCGTCCCTGATGACCTGGATACCCAGAAAATAAGAAAGTGGACCCAAATCTTTCATGGCGAACTCACCAGACAGTGTTTGTAAGAGACGGTTACGAAGAGCCACCGTGGATGTGGTGAGAATGATGTCATCCACGTAGATGAGAAGATAGGCAATATCCGTACCGTGATGGTAAATAAACAGAGAGTTGTCAGACTTGCTTTGTTGAAACCCCTTCAATGTAACAAAGTCTGTGAACCGCTGGTACCAGGCACGAGGGGCCTGCTTGAGGCCATATAAGGACTTCCTGAGTTGACAAACATGATCAGAGAAGTCTCTGTGGCGAAACCCCATGGGTTGATGCATATACACGGTTTCCTCCAAATTACCGTGCAGAAAAGCATTAGTGACGTCCAACTGGTGAATAGGCCAAGACTTAGACAAGGCAAGAGAAAGTACCAGGCGGATAGTAGCCGGCTTAACAACTGGGCTAAAAGTTTCGCCACAGTCAATGCCTGGTTGTTGCTTACGACCATCACAAACCAAACGTGCTTTATAACGCTCCAAACTGCCGTCAGACCTGAACTTATGTTTGAATAACCACATGCTACGTATAATGTTCATATCAGGTGTCCTAGGTACAAGCTCCCAGGTCTTATTTTTAATACGTGCACTAAATTCATTGGACATGGCATTATACCACTCTGGTGAGGACAAGGCAACCTGTGGGGACTTGGGGATAGGTACGATAGATGAGGTGTGTAGGTTAAAGAGTTGTTTGGGTTTGACAATACCACTCATAGAGCGGGTGTGAATGGTGCGAGTAGTGGGATGAGGGGGTGGGGGTGGGGGAGGCGGCACATGGTGGATGGGCGTCGGAGACGCTATAGCAGCCGGGTCAGAGGCCGGCGAGGTGGACGAAGGTGAGTGGGTCGATTGATGGGCCGAAGTAGGGGAGGTGGTTGTTTGGTTAAGTGGGCCAGGAGTGGTAGGGATTGGGCCAGTTTGTGAAACGGGCTGTGCGGGTGTAGGAGGGGGGGTGTGAGAGGGTTGGCGGTTTGTTTTGGAGGTTTGTAAGTAGTCCCAGACTAATGGGTTGATGGTTGGATTTAGAATTCGTAGGAGGGTGGTTGTGTAGGTGATTGTATGGCATAGGGAAAAATGGATTCTTCGAAGTGGACGTGTATAGATATAATAAGTTGATGTGAAGTTAAATCAAGACACTTGTATCCACGATGGTTTGGTGGATAACCAAGGAAGACATATGGGTGGGATCGATGGTTTAGTTTGTTGATGGTTGTAGAAGGGGTGAGAGGGTAGCATAGGCACCCGAAAACACGAAGATGTTTGTATTCCAGGGTGCAATTGTAGAGCAAAGTGGTAGGGGATTTGAAGTGGTACGTTTTGTTGGGTAGGATGTTAAGAAGGTATGTGGCAGTTTCGAGGGCATGGTGCCACATGTTAGGTGGTAGGGAGGCTTGGGCAAGGAGGGTGCGAACCATGTTATTGATGGTGCGGATTTTGCGTTCCGCTTTGCCATTTTGGGAGGAGGTGTAGGGACACGAGAATCGAAATTGCATGCCATTTTGATTGCAAAAATTGTAAAAATTTTGATTAGCATATTCTTTGCCATTGTCACATTGGAATTGTTTAATTCTACGCTCGAATTGGGTGTATATTAGGTTGTGGAGGGTGGTAAAAATGGCGAAGACTTGTGATTTACTGGCAATGGGAAATGTCCACAAGAAATTGGTAAAGTCATACAAAAAGAGGATGTAATATTTGTGGCCACCCGTACTGAGTACGGGTGAGGTCCAAAGGTCACTGTGAACAACATCAAAGGGTGCACGAGTACAATTAAGCGAATCATAAAATGGCAATTTAACACTTTTACCAAAAATGCAAGATTGACAAAGTGTTTTATTAAATTTTCCATAATCAACAAAAGAAGACAGTTTCAAAGACTGTAACAAATTATTGCCAGGATGACCCAAACGTTGATGCCAGTGATCTTGAGGAACAGCAGTAAAGGCAGAGGGTTGGTTTTGTGGAAGTGGGAGTGGTGCAGTCAGAAGATAAAGATCGTCCGTGCTATTACATCGTAGGATAGGAGCACGGGTTTTGAGATCTTTCACAAGAAAACCAAATGGGTCAAACTCAATAGAGAGTAAGTTATCAGTGGTAAGGCGACGGACCGAGATTAGGTTTTTAATAATGTTTGGGGCAAATAAGACATTGTTAAGTTTAAGTGGGGGGGAAAGGTGATGGGAGGACTTGGTTGCGTTGTGCCAAAACCGGGATGGTCATGCCATTACCAACTATTATATTTTTATTAGTGCATTTATTAAAATTAGACGAAGAGTAAATACCTTGCGCATTGGCAGAGTGAGAGGAGGCTCCAGTATCCATCAAGCCATGGTCTGGTGGGTTGAGAGCCAATGAGTAGAGTGCCTGCTTAGGATAAAGTAGTTTAGGATCCATTTATCAGAGGGAAGGAGATGCGAACAGAGGGTAAGAAAGAGGTGAAAGCGGCAGAAGGGTGGTGAACGACTGCAGTGGGCGGTCGAGAGTGGAGGATCAACAATGGTTTCAAGAAGAGAGGGTGATCGGTACTCGTTGGAGCAAGAATGCTCTGATACCATGTAAGAGAATGGTATTGATTGTCAACTTGATCTCTACATTCACATTTCAGACCATATATATAGGTACAATACAACTTCTATTTTAGGAGACAATGTAAATACAATTATTACAATGAATGGTTTTGACTAAGACTTTTGACTAGCAATTCAAAGGTCAAAGATGATTGAGTCTAGATTTATGTTTTGACTAAAACTTTTGACTAGCAATTCAAAGGTCAAAGATGATTGAGCCTAGATTTATGCAGTGTCTATTAGATAAGAAAGCCGATTGGGCTTCAAAAATAATCTGCCCCATTACCCTCTTGATACGATTAGCAAGAATTTTGGAAATGACTTTACCAAGGTTTTTAGAACCGGACCGGACGTCGAACCGGACCCCCAGGCGGTTAACCAGTTCGACCGGTCCAACCGGCCCGACCGGTCCAACGAACCGGGTCAAAAAATGTATTGAAACCCAAAAAAATAATAAAAATAATAAAAAAAGAACGGTTCGACCCCTTATTTTCCGGTCCGACCGGCCGGTTTTCCGGTCCAACCGGCCGGTTCAGCGGTCCACAAGCGGTTCAGTTGCAGGGCGGTCCAAACACCCGAACCGGACCGGTCCAGGCCCCGGATACCGGTCCGACCGGTCTGACCGGCCGGTCCGGTCCGGTTTTCAAAACACTGGACTTTACTAATCATACCTATGAGGGTGATAGGCCTATAATCTTTGAGGCCCATAAGAGATTTAACCTTCGGAATAAGAGTGATAAAAGAAGACTCGCACCCTTGATTAACCATACCAGAGGCATGGAACTCCACCATGATCTTGTAAAAATCATCCTCGAAAAGACTCCAAAACCGTTTAAGGAAACGGAAATTAAATCTGTCGGGACCCAGGGCCTTGTTGGAACCGCAAGCAAACACCGCGTCTTTAATCTCTTGTCTAGTGAATTCCGCAATAAAAAAATCACGGCTGGGATCATCAAGCTGCTTTATACCTGAGCAAACAAGTTGCGGCCTAGATGTGAAGTGTTCTTTGAAATGCGACCGGAAAAACCTCATCACCTCATGCTTGACAAGAGTCGGAGTAGTGACCCAAACATCATCTATCATCACTCCCGGGATAGAGTTTCGCGCCTTTCTCCCGTTCAAAACACAATGGAAAAAACTAGAGTTCTCGTCTCCTAATGAAGCCCACTTAACTCGGGATTTTTGTCTAAGATCCCGAACCCGATGAGTCTCAATATTTTCCAACGCAACTTTACACTCGGACCAAACCCACGCGTCGGATTCTTCAATATCTTTGAGTTCCATGGCAAGCTCAATCTCGTCTTTTTCAGCCCTTAAACGGGTCTATTCAACTTGTTCGGATGCACTAACTTGTTGGAACCAATCCCTTAACCGTCTACGGAGATGACCCAGCTTTCTAAGAAGATTGATGTCAGCCGGCCCACTTCCCCTCCACGTATCAAACACTGAAGTGATCACTTCAACACATCCAGGATGTTCAAGCCAAGAATCAAACATCCTGAAATGTTTTGGGCCAAAGTTTGTGTCAACTACCGAGAAAACCAAAGGAGAGTGATCCGAAAGGTTCTTGTTTAGCACACGAACATAGGCGTTAGGCCACTTATTAAAAACATTTTCACAAACAAGAAACCTATCAATTCGACTCCACATAAAAACCCCCTTTCTGCAAGACATGTACGTGTATCTACACCCTTTTTTATTGTACTCACGAAATCCCGCCATATCTATAAAATTTTTGAAATCTCGAGCACAACCGAAGTCAAACTTAGAATTTTTCCTTTCATCTCGACCACGAACCGCATTAAAATCGCCGAATAAAATCCACCAACCCTCATTCGAATTAACAAAGTTAACAATCTTCGACCACAAACGACTTTTATCAATATTTGTTTGAGGAGCATAAACATTTAGCATGTTTATTCTAACCGCTCCTGCCAATAGCATACCCGAGACGTGCAAAAAATTACAATCCTTGGTCACCTTATCTTTCACAAAAACCTTCGGGTCCCATATAATCAAGCCTCCCGAGTTACCGCTAGAATTAACAAACTCAAATTCAAAACCATAACCTCCCCAATATTTCGAAATCATTGCAGGAAGGATATCACCAACCATTGTTTCTTGCATACCAATAAATGAGATACCACTATCGTACTTAGTCTTCTTGATCCAACCGGGTTTACCGTAACCCCCAATCCCTCTAATATTAACCAATAGGCAATTCATTTCTTCACCCCTTGTAAACCTTCAATATCGATGGACTCCTTTATCATATCATGAGACTTTGACAAATCTGTACCCAAGATATCACCCATAATAATAGTGGCATCCACTTCCGAAAGCTGACTGACCTTATGGTTCTCAAACCTATTACCTCGGCCCACTTCATCTACTGGATCAAGAGAAGGTTGAGAATTCAAATCAAAGTCTTGGGCTTCATTATGCACCACATTAACTGGTGGGTCTTGTTCTGCGTCTAGGCCCAACAGAGAATCGAGCCCAAACATATCTCCATCAAGCCTATGTTTTTTCCCCACCTTAGATTTTTCCAGGCTGCTGGAGTAGGCTGGATTTACCTGGCCCACTGAGCCCAGACCCCCTTTTTTCTTTCTTTTATTAATGTTTGGCCCATTATCATCTACAAACCCAACTGAATTACAATCAGCATCAAAATCATAACTGTTACCCGGGACAAACTCATGATTTTCCATAACCTTCTCCTTGATATTAGGGAATTCAAAATCGTCATTATTGCCAGCAATAATAGGGGAATCAATTACACCATTAATGCCATTAGAAGTTTCTTTTTCTTGATCACCATTGACCGTAACCGAAGGGGAATCAATTACACCATTAATGCCATTAGAAGTTTCCTTTTCTTGATCACCATTGACCGTAACCGAATCATTCCTGCCGGAAAAATTATCGATTTTCGGCGTCTCTATTACCTGTTTGTTAACATCGGTATCTTCGTGCATGGGAGTGTGACAATCTTCCGACATGGAATATGCCGCTGGAACTTCATAAAATTCAGGCACCCATACACCAGACTCTTCCGTAACCCAGACCTTAAACTTCTTATTTCTACATGCTATCGTGATTTCATCTTCAATCCTTTTGCCGTCACCCACAAGGACTCCCATATAATCATAAGATAGGTCGCCGTCTTCATCAGACCTGTTGGGTGTATGAACCACATTTCCAATAGAACCACCGATCTCATTAATAACCTAGGGGGACAATAGAGTTAGTGGAATACCTACAATCTTTATCCATGCCAGACGTTCAAATGCAAATATTTGGCCTTCCCAAAGGTCCACCGAAGAAAATCTACCCAAAACTACACTAGCAGCCTCCTTAACCCTAACCGCAGTCTCATTGTCTTCAAAGGAGATCAAAACCGATAATCCTCCTAAGTATTGGACCTTACCTTTACCAGGACATAACTCATTTAAAATGATATAAACACTTTTAAGAGCCTCTAAATCAATCATTCTTGCCACAAGAGCCCTTCCATGTAGACTACTCAAAGCATTCATATGATCATCGACAGCCACCGTTTTGCCCATATTCAAAACTCCTTGTCTTCCTAATAACGTGTCAGAGAATGAACGACTCCCATTATAAAACGAAGTAGGAGGTTTATCCGTTTTTCGTTCAGCATCTTCGGGACTATGTTTCTTCTTAATCTTCTCCGGATCCTGACGAATCTCACCTTCCTCAAGAGTAAACCTAGAAATGTTGGCTTTCAACCAACAATTGCCCATACATGTGTTGCTAATCTGTCTGATTAAAACCTTGGAGTCCTTTACATCAAGAAAAGAGACAAAGCCGAATCTGTTTCCGGCTTTATCCCTTTTGCGGGCAATGTAGATATCATAAATATCCCCAAATTCGCGAATAAAATCCGAAAGATCATTTCCACTACACTTGTCCGGCAAGTTAGAAATGAATACCTTAGTAATTCTTCTGAGAATATTGGCCGGAATAGAAGACTTCTGACCAGTCCTTCCTGAGAGAGAGAGAGAGAGAGAGAACTTTTTCCTTTTATAAAGTACCTATAATAAGGGATCTAATTCAATTATACTATGTTTACATTGAACAAATTATAAATTTACACTGTTTAATAATAGGTTTTAATAATAGGTTTTAAACGTGTCATATCGATTATTTCGCATTTACTGTATGCTGATGATGCTATGAAGATGGGTGAGTGGTCGGATTTTAATTTTTCTAATATGAAACGGATTTTGCAGTTTTTCTTTCTTTGCTCTGGATTAAAGATAAATATTCATAAATCCGTTTATATGGAGTGGGTGTGCGGAATGAAGTTGTTGGATTGATGACCGATAGGTTGGGGTGTGGATCGGGTTCATTTCCTTTTACTTATTTGGGTATTATGGTGGGGGCTAGTATGAATAGAGCCTCTAATTGGGAGCCGCTGGTGAGTTCTTTTATGAACCGCTTGTCTAAGTGGAAAGCTAATACTATTTCTATTGGGGGCGCATTACTCTCATTAAGTCGGTATTGGATAGTTTGCCTACTTATTATTTTTCCTTATTTAAGGCCCCATTCAAGGTTCTTAATCGTTTGGATCAACTTATGAGGAATTTCCTTTGGGGTGGTTTAGACGAAGTGAAGAAAATGGCGTGGGTTGCTTGTGATAAAGTGACTCAGAATAGAGAAGAGGGTGGGTTGGGTTTGGCTAGACTTGATGAGTGTAACAAGGCGCTAGTTCTGAAATGGTGCTGGAGGTTTTTCACCGAACAAAACGCTCTTTGGATAAAGGTGGTAGAATCTATTCATGGGTCTGATCGAATGTGGGCTGTTCTCCCTTCGAATAATAGCATGTCCGGGGTTTGGAAGAATATTGTGTCTTTGTGTAGTAAACTCGAGGTTAACGGGGAAGGGGTTATAAACATGAATAGGGGCCAGGTGGGCAATGGGAAGGAAATTCGTTTTTGGGTTGACCCATGGTTATGCCAGTTACCGCTGAAAGATTGTTACCCAGATTTGTTTGCTTTGGAGGCGCATAAACAGTGTCGGGTTAGTGATTGATGTGAACAGTAGGAGGGCCGATTTGTAATCAAATGGAGATGGAAAAAGAACACTTGGAACTAATGCAGAGATCGTGCATAGAGACGAGTTGGAAGCTAGATTGCTGGAGGTTTCCTTTTCAAGCCGAGGTGACGAATGGAGTTGGAATGATGTTAAAAATGATACATTTACGGTGGTTGGGGCTAAGAGATAGTTGCGAGGGAAGATTAATGCGGATGTTCATTTCGGTTTCAAATGGTGCAAATGGGTTCCGACGAAATGTAATATTTTCATGTGGCGCGCCTTTCTCGATCGGCTTCCTACTAAGGATGCCTTGCAAAAGAGGAACATTGTGGTCCAAGATGAGGTTTGTGTGCTTTGTGAAGACGGAAGAGAGACTATGGATCATATTCTCACCGGTTGTGGTGTAGCGGTGGGGGTTTGGAATGGGATCTCTATGTGGTGTTGTATTCCTCCTTTGTATACGTTTTCGACTAAAGATTTGGTTCGTTTATTTGAGCAGAGTGGTCTATCCGGAGATACGAAGATTATGATTCAAGGTATCATCATCATCACGAGTTGGAGATTATGGAAAGCTAGAAACGAGAGGATTTTTTCGAGTAAAACAACTAAAGTAGTGGAAATTGTATCAGATGTCAAAGTTTTGGGGTTTCTTCGGTACGATAATAGGAGGAGAAGGGGTTTGATGGATTGGGAGAAATGGTATAATTTTGATATAATGTAATCGTGTTGTACGTTTTCACTTTCCTATTCCGTCTTGGAATAGGTCTCTATTTGGTTTAATGAAATTTGATCTTTCAAAAAAAAATCGACTTGGTAACTCATTTAGTACGCTTAGTTAAGAGCATTCACAACCCATCCACCAAATCTCCTCCATCAAATTACACTAAAAATCACTACTTCACCCCTAAATCTTCTCTCTCCTAATTAAAATAATCATACTTTTATCATTACATTTTCTCTCTCCTCACTCACAACTACTTACAAAAATATTAAAATGTATATATAGGGGTGAACAGTAGCTTTTCATATTTAGAATGGAACAGTGCTTCCACCAAATATTTTCTCTCCTCCACTCAAAACCACTTACACTCACCCCATATAATTTGGTGGACACACTCATATACATTTGGTGGATGGGATGTGAGTGCTCTAAACATGTTATAAATGGGTTAAACCTGTGTACACGCGTTTTAAGTTGTGCACAAATGAGTCAACTCTTTTATAACCCGGACTCATTTAACTTAACATTAGCCCAAGTAATATCGTTTGTGAGCTCTCTACATATTTGTTTTACACATGGCATAAATATTTATAAATTAATTGATTTTAATCACATGTCTAGTGTAATAAGTTAGTGTTTTATGGTATGTATTAAAGTGATTATAATATCAAATTAATAAAAAATATTAGTGAAGTAAGGTGATACAAACTTTGGAAGGTTTAATGAGGCGATTTTTGTGGGGTGGGTCGGATGAAGTGAAAAAATTAAGTTGGGTCTCGTGGGATACGGTCAAAAAAGTATACAAAATGGAGGGTTGGGAATTGCAAAATTGGAATTGAACAACGATGCGTTGATCGCTAAATGGTTATGGAGGTTTCTCAATGAAGAAAACGCTATGTGGCGTAAAGTGATCCTTTCGATTCATGGGTCAAGCCGTGGATGGAGGGTTGCTCTGGTTAATTCTTCTATATCAGGGGTTTGGAAGAACTGCGTGACTTTTGGAATTAATACTCGGTTGAAGGCGTTGGTATTAATAGAATGATTAAGGGGAAAGTTGGCGATGGGAGGCTAATAAGATTTTGGTTAGATACTTGGTTGGGAGCGGAACCTTTAAAGGAGACGTTTCCAACATTGTTTGCACTCAAAAAAAATAAACGAATTGTTGTTTCTTGTCGGCTGTTTAAAGAAGGAGATACTCGAGTTTTTCGTTGGGATTGGTTGCGTGCGCCTACCTCGGATGGTGAGTTAGAATCGAAGCAGTCCTTGGAAGCGCTGTTGATGCAGGTTACGATGGAGGATATCCAGGATGGGTGGTATTGGTCGGATGATCGAGCAGATGGTTTTTCGGTTGCTTCTGTCAAAAATTGGATGCGCGGACAACAGAGTTCGAGTGAGAGCTTCGCTTTTTCATGGAGTAAATGGGTCCCAAACAAGTGCAACATATTCATATGGCGCGCCTTTATTGATCGTCTTCCCACAAAGATGGCTCTGCTGCGAAGGAACATTCCAGTGGATAATCAAGTTTGTGTTTGGTGCGAGAGTAACGATGAAACAGTCGAGCATATTTTGACAGGTTGTTGCATCTCTACGGGTGTGTGGAATGCGATTACTAGTTGGTGCAGGATATCGGGGAGCTTCATATTTCATGTCAAAGACTTGGTGAATTTGCATGATTATAGTGGTGCGTCCGGGAGTAGAAAGGAGGTTATACATGGGATTATCATAATCGCTTGTTAGAGGATGTGGAAAGCAAGAAATGAAAAAATATTCTCGCATAAAGAACCAAATGTCGTGGAGATGGTGGCGGATGTCAAGTCGTTAAGCTTTTTATGGTATAAACATAGGTTTAAACAAGGGGTAGTGGATTGGAATAGATGGTGTAAGTTTGATTTGATGTAAGTTTTTTGTGACTTTGTGGTTTTCGGTTTGCTATTCCCGCCTTGGTAATAGCTTGCCTTTGATCTTGTGGTTTAATAAAAGTTAACTTTCAAAAAAAAAAAGTAATTATGATTATAAGTATTAAAGTAATTATACATTTTTTTCTAACAAATGCAACCCAATATAGCCATCATCTTAAGTGAGTGTTAGCAGGTAAGATTAGCCTTTTCCTTAACAAAATTTGTAAAAATAATGTTATTTATAACGTATTCTTATATGATATGATAGTTAATTTCAAAAGTTTTTACGGTTACTTGTTAGCAATTTTGTGATCTGAAACTTAACGATGTTTCGTGTTATCATTCATGTGTTAACTCTTACGAATTTAGTTTTAGGCGAACATTTTATAACACGTAGATATGATCTATGTTGTTTGACCGGCATATAATATTCAGTTTTTAACATACTAAAATTGTTAAACTTCTTAGAATTAGTGCTAAAATTTGTTGTGTTATATTTTTTTTTGAACGTTAACTTTCATTAAAACACAAGGGCGTTCTCAACAAGAGAACAAACCCCGAAATTACAACATATACAAAGGACTAATACACCAATTCTCCCAAAGGAGATCGCTGAATTTGGTCCTATACTTAAGCCACAAAAACGACAAAGATTTGACGCTACCAACCACTACTGAACCCTTTGGCTCAATACCTTTAAAAGTCCTATCATTTCTGGCTCTCCGAATCATCCAAAAGGTCACCACAATGATCCCATGTACAATCTTCTTATCCCATTTCCCTCCAGTCACTTTCTTGTATAGAGAAAGAAGATCTTGAATGTTATCCACTAAACCCGTATTCAAACCGCACCATTTCCATATATTAGCCCAAACCCCATACGAAAACCCACAACCCAAAAATAAGTGCTCCGAAGACTCCGCAACAACTTCACATAACTTACAGCGATCATTTGGGATGTAGATGTTTCGTCTAGCGAGGGCTTCAATGGTGGGGATCCTATCCAATTCCGCTCTCCACGCAAGAACTTGACACTTTGTCGGAACCCAACTGACCCATTTGAACTTAAAGCAATTGTCATTACCCAACTGTTGTTTCACATACCTCTTGACTTCAGCAACCGAATACGTCGAAGAGCCGCTCCACTCCCATTTATCTATGTTACCTGTTAACTCAATCGGCATCAACAAAGCTGACAGGTCTGACCATTCCTGATAAGTAGCATAAATTTATTGTGTTAAAGTTAGTGTTAAGTTTGTTTGATAGAAACATACAAACTTTTTAAATGTGTGTTAAGCATATGGATGTGGCCAACGAGGATGTGAGATTTTGTCGAAAATAAAATATCCCAAGAAATGAACAATTTTCGCATGACAAGAATATTTAACAAAAAGAAAAGATAATCGCTTAAAACTTCAATAAAAAACAACCATGTGACAAACTTGTCATCAACCCCAGAATTACAAAATAGAACCAATATCAAAGTTAAGCCAGTTTTCTCAGGAGGGCTGCACCAAATTCGAGCGATTGCCGATCCAAACGTAAGAGTCTTCCTTGATGAGGTCAACAACTTTGCAAACCGGAACGAACTTGCCTTCAAAAATCTTCAAGTTTCTAGCCAACCATAAACGCCAAGCGGTCGCGCAAACAATAGAATGGACGATACGCTTCCATGTCTTCGACCCCGGATTATCGTCAATAACCTTCAACAACTTAGCCAAAGAATTGACATTTGGAGGGAAGGAGATACGCATCCAGGTAAGAACATTCCACCAAACCGCCTTGGCTAGGACACAATTCTAAAGCACGTGGTTCACATCCTCTACCTCGTAGCCGCAACGAGTACAATTCGGATCATTGATGGGAATACGTCTTTTCGATAGTTCAACTTTCATAGCGATTCTCCCAAGAAGAGCTCTCCGCAGAAAAACTTTGCATTTAGGAGGCGTTTAGTAGTCTCTTAAGACTATCTTTGAATCAATCAATATTAAACGCGTTTGGTTTATTGACATGACAATTTTGAATTACTAACTCTCTTACCTATTAAGTTAATTTCAAAATGATGTTGAATAAATTTTTTACCTCTTTATACATTCACCTGTGTTTATAACCCTCGGTCAGCCACTTACGCACAACCTCCTTGACCCAACACTACCTCATCCAATCAGACTTATTAATGACTCAGCTTCACTGAGGTGATCAAACAACCACTAAATTTAAGAATTGAACTATCACTAATAAGTTGCGTGTCTTTCATAGTCCATTTATTGTTATCAATCTTTATTATATCCGATTTGACTTGGGATGTTACAAACTTGAAGTTTCCTAGTGTCCTACGAGTCCTTTGTATCTTTTGATTGGATATCTTACAAGACGCACAGCCTTTTTTTTATTTTTTATTTATTTACTTTTTTTTTTTTGTGTGTCAATCAAAAGACTTATGACCAAGTTTTGTCTTTTGTCTTGTGCACATCTAGGTACAATCTTGCTTAGGTTGTTGACAAGATGATCAGAGAGGGATCTAGGAAATAATTTTTGGGAGTGCATTGAGAGGTTTAACAGAATTTTTAAAGGGTATGATCAGGATTTTAGCCAAAAAAATTACGCTAATCTTTTTTAAGGGGGTGTCCTCCCCCTTAGGATGCATGTAGTTCTATCGGTAAAGATGATAAAGAAGACATAAATCTTTTTCACTTAGATTTACCGAGGGAAACCATGTTATCAAATCATTATCAAACACCAAGCTGTTGATAAACAAATATACTTTAATTTAATTTAAGTAATTACTAATTTTTACTTGAATATAATATGTCCATGTCCAAAAGCCAGGGTGTAATCCGAGTTTGACCGGTCAAATTCTGGTTTAGTGAACTAAAATCAGTAGATCACGTGACACATGTCCATGTGCTTGTTCGAATATTATTTCTTCTTATCCTGTCCGTATGTCGTTGACATTAGCAAATTCAATAAAACATTTAAACTTTTTGGCGCGTTTTTTTTTTTTTTTTTGGTTTAGATTTTTCAATCCAACTATTTTGTAAAACTACTCAAAAACACATTATTTTCTTCGGGGTGACAAACTCACTGTCGTGTTGGATTGACAGATTTTTCAATTAGCGGGATACAATCTTCAATTTTTTACTCGACCCGTATGGATATTTGCATTTTGTCGCCTCAAACTCATTAAAAATTGTGACGTGTTTCAGGTCTACCCATGTAATGTTGTTTGTGAATGTGAATAATATTTAGTTACTTAGTAACAATTTATACAATCAATTATTCCAACTCAATTGAAGTTTTTAGCTTGATATGGTAGTGAATAGTTGATTAAAGGGTTCATAAAGAAAAAAAAATGGGAAATTGGATTTTAATAATCCAAACTTTGCCTCGTTGGCCAACAATGATCTATAACAGTCCCAACTTTTAAATTATTGGCCGGCAATTAACTTTTGTTAACTGAAAACTATCCCATTTTCAAAACTGAAAGAGTTTGAAAGTTAAAAAGTTTATTGTCGGCCAATAAGTTGAAAGTTGGGATTGTTGTAGAGAATTTATTAAGTACAGATTATTGCCGGCCAAGGAGGCAAAGTATGGATTATTAAAATCCAATCCCAAAAAAAAAAAAAAAAAAAAAAAAAAAAAACTAATTTCACTACCGTAAGTTAATAAATAGAGAAGAAAATGATAATCTATACATTTTTCATTTCTAAAGTTTAAACTTTGAATATAGACTTTTTTTTTTAATCCCTCAAATGGGTCGGTAGATTAACCCACTTATTAAAGGGGTTGTGTTTAGATTAACCCATTTATGAAGTAGATCGTGCTCAAGTTGACATATTCAATAGAAGTAGACTTTTGCCCGCGTTAATACGCGGTTCTGTTAGGACAAAGAGGATTGGTGAAACCACTTTTGGAAACCTTAGTCTAATTCACTTCTGTCATTTTGGCTAAGTATAGAAGTACTGAAGAGAAGACAAGAAACTGCTGAAGAGAAGATATGAGAAATGCTGAAGAAGAAACTTCATCAGAAGTTCTGAAGTCCAAACCAGACAAGTTCACTTCAGAAGTACTGAAGACAAACTACTCATCAGTAGTTTGTCATTCATCAGCACTTAGCATCAGATATTTTCCACCGCCTTTTGTATCAGTAGTTTATTGTTTATTATTACTTTTAGCTGTAATTGTTAGTTTCAATGTTGCAACTTGTGCAACTTGTTTCTGATGTTTCTGTGCTTGCTTTATTGCAAGATACATGTATGTAAACGTCTATAAATAGGAGGCTTCAACCTTCTATTTTAGACATTGATTTTTATAGAAAAATCCTTCAAACACTTTCACTGTTCTATTCCATTTCAGTATTTATTGTGAATCTGTCTAAGTATCTAATTCTCATTTACTGCTTAGATTCATAATAAATACTTGTCATTATTAGTTTCAATCATCAAGGGGGAGTAATAACTCCTCTTAAGTATAAAAAGTGTTGCTTTAACTTTTACATACCGCAGTGCTTATAATCTGATATACAAGAGCTTGCTAAACACTTAAGTGTCAAAGATAGCAAGTTCTTACTTAAACAAAGAGCAAACTGATCCAACAATTGGTATCAGAGCGTTGGTTTATCTGATCACATATCAATCTAACAAATTGAGAATCAGACACAAAGCTCTTATTGATACTCAATAAAAAGATCAAAAGTTCACTTTTTATCAACATCCATCACTTAAAAGAGTTATCTGACAAATCAATACTCTTTAAAATGGATCCACATAATACTGGTTCTGCTACTAAACCTGCCATGCTTGTAAGAAATGAATACAACATATGGCAAAAGAGAATGGCACATACCTTGTCACAGACCAACACAGGTTGTTGGAGATCTGTGATATATGGTCCTCACAAACCAGTAAACATAAATCTTGAAACTAAAGTTGAGGTTCCTAAAGAACCAAAAGACTATACAGATGATGATTTCCTAAAACTTGAGCTAGATGCAAAAGCATTCTCTATGTTGGCAATGGCTCTCCCAAATGAGATATACTCTGGCCTTTTACATTGTGAAAGTGCCAAAGAACTCTGGGATTGTCTTAAAGAACAGTTTGGAGGAACTGAAGAGGTGATTGCCAACACCAGAGAGATTTTAGCTCAACAATATGAGACATTTGCTCATATTAATGGGGAAACTTTAACTCAACAATTTGAAAGATTCTCCTCATTAATATCTGAGCTAAAGTTAAATGGTCAGACCTATACAACAGTATCTATGCTACATAGATTTTTAAGGTCTTTACCAGACAAATGGGTAACATACTCCATTGTTTTAAGATCCTCACCAGATTTTAGCTCCCTCACTCTTACAAAACTCCATGGGAGATTACTTACTTTTGAGAGAGAAATTGATCAAAAGAAGAAATTGCAATCATCTGGTAAAACTGCTGATGACTACCTACCAGGTAGTACAGCACTTTTGGGACAAGACTCACCAACTTGTTCCTATGGATCTTATGACAACATTGACATAACAACTGGGATCTCATCAGAGAGATCTTTCCCAGGTTATGACAATGATGACCAAAGTCAAACTGCTGATAATCTATGTTTTATCATGGATGATTTGAAAAACTTTAGCAGTGATGACTTAGAAGAAACGGACATTTTACACCAACTGGCCATGCTAAGCATTAAAACTAACAAGTTTTATAAAAGGTCAGGAAGGAAATTTCCAGGATTGACCAGTAATACAAAAATTGGTTTTGACAAATCTAAACTGAGATGTCACAAGTGTCAGAAGTTGGGACACTTTGCTAGAGAGTGTAGAAACTCTAGCTTTAACCAATCACAATCTGGAAATAACTATAACCCCAATTATAATAGGAATAATGGAACTCAAGGGAGTGCTCATTTTGTACAGGCACAAGCTCCTCAACAGCAATACATGCCACAAGTACAATATGTTCAAATGCCTGCTCAACAGATGCAGAGCCAACAATCAATCCCTCCCTTTCCAGCTGCTCAACATCCTCCACAGCCTCAACAACCCTCTCAACAAAGTCTTTTCACCTCAGGGTATGTTGACTGGAGCAGTCTCCCTTTTGACACCACAGAGTGCAATCCTGATGCAGACAACAAGGTGTTTGACATCAACTGGGGAGAACCAGACAATGGCAGAAAGAACTTTGCCTTAATGGCATTTGAAGGCTGTACTTCAAAATCTGCATTGTCACAGGTATCAAAAGAATCTTTGACAAAACTTTGCTCAAATTCTTGCAAAGAAACTTTTGCTCTCATAAGATAGACAAATGTGCACTTACAAGGAAAAGCCAATGATTTAGAAAGAAAATACACTCAGATGAAGTGTGATTTAGAGAGAAAACTTACTGCTAAAACAAAAGAAGCCTCTAAATTAACTAACTCAGCTATTGAAACCCAAGCACAAATTAAAATGATGATAGAAGATCTTGGGAATGTCAGAAAAGAGCTTGCTGACACCAAGATCAGTTGTGAAAAATGGGTGGATTCTTGTAAGGGATACCAGCTATTGCTAAACAAACAGAGTGCTTCAAATGTTAAGTTTGGCATAGGGTACCATCATGTTGAAACACCAACAGATTTCTCTCCCAAAACTACTGAAGATGGGAGAAAAATTGTTTCAAATGAAACTTCTGAAGGGAAAGACTGCACATCTTTCCATGAAAACTTTCTAAACAGAAATCCTGGTATTTTCAAAGAAAGTACTTCAGAAGTATTAACAAAATCTGACAACAAGCCATCAGTAGTTTCATCTACATCAGGAGTTGAGACCCTGAAAACTACTGATGAGCAAAATCTTTACACTAATGTCAGAAATTTGCCTTTAGATCAAAAACAAAAGGCAAAGGAGTGTGAAATTTGTGGACTGTTCAACCACAAAACAGAGTTTTGTAGATACAGAAAAGGAATTCAGTTCAATCATAAAATTAAACAACAGGTTGTGGGAAATCAAATCAGAAATGATTATGAAAAGACCTTTAAACCCAAGAAACAACAACCTGAAAACACCTTTTCTCAGAAAAAGATAAAATCTCAACTAAAATCTTTTTCTCAAAATTCTTTGTCAGTAGTTAGACCTGAATCATCAGCAGTTTCACAAACTGCTGAGATTCAAAAACTAATGAACTTGGTACAACTACTGATGACCAAGGTTGATGGTGGTCCTGAAAAGGATACCACCATGGTTCTTAATGAAAAATCCATTGCCAAAAAGACATGGATTTCTCAACCTGGTCAAGAACAAACTGTAACTGTTCTCAAGAGCAAACCCAAAGCCAAACAGGCTTGGGTTCCTAAATCTAACTAATTTGTTATTGTGTGCAGAGAGTTTCCAGGGGCTTAAACAGCATATGGTATGTTGATAGTGGAGGCTCTATGCACATGACTGGATGCAGATACCTGATAAACAATTTTATCAGCCAAAGAGAAGGATCTGTATCCTTTGGGAACAATGCTAAGGGATATGTGCTAGGACATGGCAATGTCTCCTCTGGCAAAATACAGTTTGACAAGGTCAATCTGGTGGAAAACCTTGAATACAACTTGCTGAGTGTGTCACAAATGTGTGATAAAGGATATTCTTCCTTTTTCACAAAGACAGCATGCAAGATCATCTCACCAGAAGGCCAGAAGTTGATAGAGAAGATCATTGAAGATCATACTTTGCTGATTGCCAAAAGATGTGGCAATGTCTATGCAGTGGACATAGAGAAAGACAAAGTATTGAACAACACTGCCTGTTTCTTCTCAAGGGCATCAACTTCAGAAACTGATCTCTGGCACAGGAGACTTGGCCATGTGAACTTTAAAACCATAAATAAAGTCACAAAAATGGGCTTGGTCAGAGGTCTACCTTTGAAAGTATACCAGTGTCAAGAACACCGTGTATCCTGTTTAAAGGGAAAACAACATAAGTCCTCCTATAAGTCTATTGAAGAATCAAAAACAACTGCATGTCTTCAACTACTCCATATGGACTTATTTGGACCTGTCAAGATTATGAGCCTTGGTAAGAAGAAGTACTGCTTAGTCATCATTGATGACTACTCAAGATTCACATGGGTATTCTTCTTATTCTCCAAGGATGAGGCTGCTGAAATCATCAAGTTCTTCATTCTACAAGTAGAGAAACAATATTCTCTACCTGTCAAAACCATTAGAAGTGATAATGGGACAGAGTTCAGGAACAAAACTCTGGATGAATTCTGTTTGTCTAAAGGGATTATTAGACAATACAGTGTTCCCAGAACTCCTGAACAAAATGGTGTAGTAGAAAGGAAGAACAGAACCTTAATAGAGGGAGCAAGAACAATGTTAGCTGATTCTGGACTACCCTTGTACTTTTGGGCAGAAGCAGTTAACACATCATGTTATGTTCAGAATAGAGTTCTTGTGGTCAAGAGACATTCCAAGACTGCCTATGAAGTTCTTCATGGCATGAAGCCCCTTATCTCCTTTTTCAGGGCTTTTGGGTGTCAATGTTTCATCTTGAACATCAAGGAATCTATTTCAAAATTTGCTGCCAAAGTTGACTCAGGTTACTTTCTTGGTTATTCTTCAACTAGAAAAGCCTACAAGGTTTTTAATTCTCACACCAAGATAGTAGAAGAAACATTGAATGTCAAGTTCAATGAGTCAAAACACACTCTTATTCCAGCACATCCTGCTGAACTTTTTAACCTTGACAACTTCCACTTTGGACCTGAGAAAGCTGTTACTTCATCAAAGCCTACATATTATGGTGACAAAAGGTTTGATGATGAGGATCCCACACCATGGACTCCTCAAACAGTTATCAAGTCAACTTCAAAATCATCAGAAGTTCCCTAAACTTCTGATCAAACAAATACTGAGGAACAAACTCAAACTTCTGGTTCAGTAGATCCAACTACTGAAAATCAAGGAACATCTGAACCAGATATTATAGACCTCAGTAGTTTGTTTGAAGAACATGAGCCACCTACACCTGTCAGTGGTTTACAACAACTGATTGAACACAGAGATCATCCACTTGATCAAATCATGGGTGATATAGCTTCAGGTGTTCTTACCAGAAACCAGCTCTCCAACTTTTGCCTATTTTCAGCCTTTATCTCACAGTTGGAACCAAAGAAATACCAGGAAGCCCTCAAAGACAATAATTGGGTGCAAGCTATGCAAGATGAACTGCTTCAGTTCAACAAGCAACAGGTCTGGGAAATCTGTCGCTTACCTCCAAATTTAAAATTTTGTCTAATTCGAATTTAAATATTTTGAATTTTAATTTGAAATTTGAAATTGATAATTCGTATCAATGAAAATAATATGTAAACATACTTTATTTACAAAAAATAAATATACAAAATTGATTATATATAAGGAAAATCAGGCGTATTAATTTTTTTATAAAAAATCAAATTTAAATTTCTTTATAAAACGGTTATATATATATATATATATATATATGTGATTAATAATTAATAATAACTCGATTATGTTTAAAGGTTATTAATCAAATTGAAATCATAATTATTAAAACTAGATGTTTCCAAAATTGTGCAAATCATGATAAATGCTAATTATAACCTAAAAATAGTAATTTGAAAAATCATAGAATTAACCATTTATTTGTCTCTTTAAATGTAGTTGACTTTAAAAAACGGATGTTTTTTAAATCTTAATTTTTGAATGTATAAAAATAAATTAATTTTGAGGAAAATGTTCAAGTCTAAAATCTACCAAAAATAGTTTGACAGTTACAATTAGAGTGATTGTAATTTACATAAAAAATCGTTAACCACAAATCACAAATCTATACATATAAAATTCAAACGTTGCCATACTTTGACATAAAAACTTAAAGATTTAAAAAGTTTTATCAAATTGTGTAATAAATATAGTTTTGACTACTAACAACTGTTTATATGGTCAAACCTTTGAATTTGGAATGGGCGTAAATATAGTTAATATATAATTATTTTACCAACGATTTTGGCCCCCTTTCTTTCTCCTGATATCTTTTCCTTTTGGTCCTTATTTACTTTCTTATGATTTGTTTGATTTACTTGTTCTTGATATGTGTTTCCCAGTTTAGCTTGTTTTTAAGGACATTTTTGGTTTGAATCAATTACATGTTTTAAAATTTGTTTGTTATACGAAATTTTATTGTTTTTTTTTTTTGAACGGCCGACAAACATTTCTGCCCAACTAACCAGGGGAGTCCCCACACTATAGACAGACTCCCACGACCAACCCAATGGAGGGCTCATACGTACCTTAGGCGGCTGGCGTAGTCAGGGCCGCCCATGTAGTTCTCGAAACTGGGGAAAACCAATTGGGCTTTTTTAATTATTCAAGCAACATAAAAAAATAATAATTTGAAGAGGAAAGAGTTAATTGCCAATTTAGTCCATGAGGTTTGTCAAAAATTGCCACTTTCATCCAAATCTTTTTTTTTTTTTTGGTTACATCTGTGTCCCTGAGGTTTCATTTTTTTGCCATTTTAGTCATCAGTACTAACTCAGTTAACAAAAACCCAGTTAAGTCAAGAGCATTTTTGTCCATACACACCAAACTTTTTTCTTTTGCCATTTTCATCCAAAACTCTTTTTAAATTTATTTTGATTTTCTTTTAGATATTATATTGTAACACCCCCGCCGTAACACGGGTCTCGTTAACGGGTCGGGTCATACCCGACCACCCGATTATAAAATAATAATAAAAAAGGTCTATTATTGCAGCCAAACGCCCTTTTTCCGCTATTAAACTCGCTGCCAAACATTCTCTTATCTGATGTTAAACCCGTTACCAAACACCTTTTATCAACTATTATCCTAGTTCCCAAACACCCTCTAATTTGGATCACCTATAAAAGCCCTCATCTTTTTGTGATTCTCTGCACATCAAACGTATACACACACTTGTGTGTGTTGAGAACTCCTCACCAACCGATGACCTTCACCTGCCGCCGCCTCCATCTCCAGCGCCGCCACCGCCGGCGTCCTCCTTCTCCAGTAAGTCCTTCACCATCCCGATAACTCCTCTGCTGTTTTCTGTTAATGATCAGAACCGGCAACCACCATAACCCCTCCTCCTAATCCTCATCGAACCATCATCATCCTTGCACCATCTTGATTATAATCGGTAACCAATCATCGGACCACCCCTTTTTGTTTATGATAATAGTCCGGTAAAACCATCCCTCTGTTTCTAGCCTAAATTATCAACCAAAACCCGATAACCACCTTCAGTTTTGTAACCGGACAGTCACCGGAGTTATGGTGACTGTCTTGGGTTCCTTGTCTGATTCAATAATACCGATAATATTTCCTTTGGTTTTTGTTACGAATTGTACCCGGTAACCCTCAAGTTGAACTCCAAACCGTGACCCTGTTCTCATGTTTGGGTTATGAAGTTTGACTAATTGATAACTATCGTTCTGATATAATAACGGACAGTCACCAAATCCGGTGACTGTCACCGGAGTTTGTGTCTTCTGTGATTATCGTATGTGTGTTGGTCTCCGATTTCATCTAATCTGACGTTGGGTTGACGCTGTCGTTTGGTGGGACCGGCTGTGGGTTCGGTCGGGACGGTGACTGGATCTATGGCGGCGGCGCCGCTGTTGACGTGGAGGTCCGACGGTGGTTGTAGCTCTGCCATCGAGAGAGAAATAATTTTGGTGGAGAGAGGTTGTTTTGATAATGGTGTTTATATGATTGATATCAGTAAAAAAAAAGTTTGGTGTGTATGAACAAAAATGCCCCTGACTTAACTGGATTTTTGTTAACTGAGTTAATGCTAATGACTAAAATGGCAAAGAAATGAAACATCAGGGACACAGATGTAACAAAAAAAAGGTTTGGATGAAAGTGGCAATTTTTGACAAACCTTATAAACTAAATTATTGAAATAATTGAACTAATATGTGATGATGAAAATGGATACAAGTTTAAAAAAATGATCATGAACATAAAAGTATTCATCAAAATCAATGGGTGACGTAGTAGCAAGAGCTTGAGACCCTCTAGCGGATGTTTCAAGTTCGAATCTAAATTCCACCATTTTTCTGCCTTTAACCCTTGTATAGGCCAGGTGGTGTTCCGTGAGTATACAAGTAATGGGTTTTCATTATCACATTAAAAAAAAAAAATGGACAACATACATATTCGTTCATCCAAATGACCAAATATTAACAATTAGAAAGGTCAGTTTGAACTTATATTTGGGTAATTCAATTCAATTATCTAGATAAACTAAATGCAATTTGAAACCCTAAATAAGGGTAGTCCAAAACCTGATTGAACAGCCCAGGTGACCCGTTTTTGGTTTGGGTCTTGGTGGAATAGCGGTTGGCCAGCCGTATACTTCTATTAACTCAAAACCCTTCTGAATGAACACTCCTGCTTATGGGTCAACCCAAACCATATTAAAGCCATGCCAAACCACTCATTTTGTCACCTCTACCGAAAGGCCCGACATGCCTAACAGAGTAACGGGTCACATTTGTAAATAATAAAAACTAGTTGGACTCGCTGCGCTCCGCGCAGCACTTATCGTCAGTATTGGCTCAATTTGTGATGCTCACACTCGGTAGTACGTTGCGGTGGATAGGATTTATATCGAAAATGTGGTGGAACTACATCGCATTTCATTGCATTTACCAAAAGTTCACTAAAACCTACATAGTGTTCATCCTATTTAGATACTATTCTTACTACTAATGTAATATATTTGAATTGTTAAAAATAATTACGTGCTGTACCCAAGTTAGCATCGGTTTAGGCAGTAGATGGTTTTAAGAAAAGTAAAAAAACTATCAATTTAGTCTCTCTCTCTCTCTACACTCACTTTACATTTTCTTGTATCTCTGTATACATCATTTCCTTCCACTTCCACTTGACACAATCACCAGTTTACCAAAAGTTCACTAAGAATGGTATCTCTGTTTACATAAAGTTGGCACTTCCACAACCATCACTCAATACCACAAATCCGTAGTCGCTCAGTTCGAAACGTCCAACCCCGATCTATAACAGATCTGTTTCGAAATCCGGTGAGTGATGTATTTTCTTCAGATTGTAACAAAACGGCGGATTCTTTAAGGAATTCAGTATGATGTTCGGATCCAACACCACGGTCGTTGGCGGATCCAACCGCTGGTGCTTCAATCTGCCTCCCTTGTCTTCGACCTCTCCAAAATGAAGCGAACACAAGAGGGAAAGCACCGCAGACCGGATAGGTTACCAGAAACCCTACATGGCCGGAATTGCAATGAGGCAACGGTGGTGGCGGAGCGGACGAAAGAGGCGGCGATACAGCCGGTGACGGTGTCTTGTAGCAGACGGAGCAAATGTTGAAGCTGGAAGAACAAAGTAGTAATTTCCGTGGCTGACTAAGTAGGCAGAGCATGATGGACGGCGAAGGAGGTTGACCGGTGGTACTGATCCTTAAAGCTCTTGCTTTGGTTGGTGGCCTGATGTAGAAGTAGATGTGGACAAGAAAGAAAGTGTTGTAGTCAGACTTTATTAGGAAAAGGGTTTTAATAAAAAAGGGTTAAAAATGGTGTGGGGAAAACGCAAAGACAGGGAAGAATACTATTTCACCGACCGTTAGAAATTAATATGTATACTAATAGCTAATGGGTCGATTTAAATTGTCCTCGGGTGGTTTATCTCCAAGTTATAATAAAAATAGCTAACGAGTCGATTTAAATTGTCACACATCTAATCTGGTGGCCCTATAACCTTTGGTTTTAAAACCACACAACATTGCATTTACCAGTTTATCACCTTGCAATCCTGTGGATTTTTTTAACGCTGACACCAGTGCTTGTCTTTTAGCATGCAAACAGCCTATTGTTCCTATATTTTGTTGCCATCCCCAATTAAATCTTGTCACACAAAAAAACAAATTATTATGAGATCCTATAAGGACAAATGTTGGGCCATACCATATTTCACTAATATCTATGTCAAGAAAATTTTCAGAAACATAGAAGGTTAAAGAAATATAGAAAAACTCAAATGGAGACCGCAGCAGACGAAGCATTACTAGTACCTGCGATGGCTCCAAATCCCTGGGTTGATTCTGTATATAATCGACGTTATGCCATTGATGGTAAGATTATGGCATTTGTTGTCATTTTTATCTTCTTGGTCTTCCTTGTCTTGCTTGTTTTAGCCCCTCATCTCATGACGCGAAGAAAGAGTAGCCAGAATTCTTCACCGCTCAAGCAGAATTCAGGTAACGGGTCTCAAAGTAACTGGAATTCTAAAGATATCCCTTGATTTCTAAACACACACACACACACACACATGTATATGTGTGTGTGTGTGTGTGTGTGTGAGAGAGAGAGAGAGAGAGAGAGAGGGAGGGAGCCGGAGAGAGAGAGGGAGAGAGTTATATGTTATTGTGTTCTTTTAGTTCTATACTTAAAAAAGAGGTAGAGTTAGCCTTCAAATGTTGAGTGTTGAAATGATTGTAAGTTCTCAGGTCAGTTTGTACCTTGGTGGGAGTCCCACCTTGAATGTTCTTTACCTGTACAAACATAAATTTATAGCTTCTAAAAGTTTACAGGGTGTTCTCCCCCTTTACCTGGGAAAAATGGGTAAACAGATTAGAATCATACGGATGTATTTTTACGTTCCCAAATAAGTCGCCTGTTGCACAAAGTTTAACTAACAGTCAAGGTCAAACAATCAAGTTATAATAAAGGGAAGGGGATCTAGCATTAAAACATGATCTAGAATCTAATTAATGATGGTGTTGACTGAACATGATAAAGTACATCATGAAATGCAACATACACATGTTATCAGAAAACTAAAGTTCCTACCAAGAGAGATGTAAGTGGCACCATGAGGTTGTCGTCAAATGTGGTGCTTATAGGGTGGGATTCAACCAATGCACTAGCCACTGAAACAACTAAGAAGCCGAAGATCATTTGCCAACTTACATCGAAGTAGCCAAACATGGAGAAATAGTGCATGTACCTATCAACAAAATTCCATTATAGTTCAGAACTTGCCCAAGCCCAATGCATAATACCAGGGGTCTCCTAAAGTAATAAAACCTTGGACTTATTAAAGGGCCAATTGCATTTAAAAGCAAGCTTATGTGATTTAGGGTCTTTAATGAGTTTTTGTTTTTGCTTTGTTAGATTCGCGTTTAGGTCTTTTGGGTAGTGAAGGATTTTGAGTTTGTGTTTTTAGTTCTATCATTCTATAGTAGTTTTGTGTTCCAGATTTGAGATAGTGTATTTATATTGTTCTGAGTTTATTTCCAGTTTTGATCATTTCGGGTTTGAGTTTGATTTAAGTTTTAGTTTGATGGTGGTGGCGAAGGATGAACACAGCTAAAATCAAGAACATTTAAGGTTGACCACTAAGAACAAATTAAAAAATAAAAAATAAATATAAATTATAATTCAAGCATTTTAAGTAATATAAAACCATGAAAATAATCTTTAAAACAGCAAAATTAAAAAGTGAATCTAGCCAAAACAAATTGGAAAAAGAACAAAAAAATTATAATTGAACATAACTTTTATTCGTTATGAAAGGACAAGTGGATATGAAGCGACATGCGTTGTCGTCTCATTTGAGTGAAAAGGATATGGATGTCCACTTGAACACTTATGTCCTTACCTTTTAACCAAGCCAAATAACTGGTGTTCAAGTCTTTTTTTGGTGGTAAATGAAGTATAATCACACATTGGCCTGTAGCACGTCACCCTTTTAAAAAATCCATTTAATATATCCAGGTCAAATCTTAAATGTTGCCAATCTTGGTCATATAATCCACACAAACAAGACCATGACGTATAATAGCTTGTAAGTTGTAACCCTAATCATGATGTTCTGCTCTTTCTAAACAAGTATAAATAAGATATGGTTGCGCCAAAAGAGTGATATGACTTGAAAGATATTGTTTAGCACTTCTATTAACGAAGTTATCATGTTATATTCAATTCATCACCAGACACAAATCACATAAGTATTACATTTAACACGTGATCTTAAACCTGTTACATATGTAATTAGGTTAAAACTTAAAAGAAAAAATAACATATACGCACGAAAGTGCATAACACACAAAGAGTACCTGACACCAATGAAAAACCACCTATGTGGCCTTTGCTACCTTAGAATTAACTCTTAAGGACACAAATCTGAGAAACAACTTAGGTAACCAACTTGTTTGAGGTAAAAATAAAGACTTTAAGGTAATTCATTACCTAAGATAAACAGATTTTTAAGCAACGCCTAAAGGAAGTCTACGCCTAATTACCTTAAATCAAACTTCTTGAAATACCATAAATCAAGATATTTGAGACTTAATGGTATTTTCAGGCCTATAAAGTTAGCTACGCTTTTATGCAACTGGCCCTTTTTGGAATTTCAAAAGTATTTGCGTAAAGATTACCCGACAGAGACGATGAAACCAGCAGCTGCCATGGCAATGCTCCCTGCAAAAGATTTGTCTTTGTTATAAGGAATCTTTTTCGTTCCAAAGCGCCTTCCAATAATGTCCGCCATACCTGAAGCATGGATTACCTTCAATTTTCAAAGCATGTTCATAGCTCCAGACTAATAAATGGATATACTAAATTGGCATGTTAATATTACAAAATGACAAGTACCGTCTCCAGCACAAAGATTGCAAATTGCAGCAATCGCAATGGGAGATGTTCTCCAGTAGATTAAAGAAGACAAAGCGATGGTAGAAGCATAGTACAACGGCCCCTTAATAAGTTCTCTGATGCATCGATAAACAACATAGAATTTATTAAAGCATATCATAAAAGACAGATTTGATGTATATTATATCATTAGATATATATATTTAACTAAAAACCCAGAAAAGGGAGCAATGAGCACAAGATGTGTTGTGTTAACAAAATCTTCATTTAATGTGAATATTTTGTTAATGGGAAAATTATGAAAATAAACATTCGACTATTCCCATAAGCCAAAATAAACATAGTTGGAGTCTAAACAATAGGGGACTATACTTGGCGTCTAAACATAGAATCCTCTCAGCCACTTGTCTCTTGAAGTCTAAATATAAGCCGTGTACAATACTTGGTGTCTAAAGAGATGACGCGAAGTGGAGTTCATGTCCAAAAAGATGACGCATCTAATGTTTACAAATTAGATTCAGATAGTCCGCGTCTAAATATAGTAGATGGAGTCTATGGGTTAGACCTTAGATAAAGAGTTCGCGGCTAAACATAGTAGATGGAGTCTGTGGGATAGACTTTAGATAAAGAGTCTGTATGTTAGCCTCATCTCAAGTATGTTTATTTTGGCTTACTGGAGTGGTCAAAATTTTATTTTCGTACTTTTCCCTTCGTTAATTGAGCACTCTTGTTAACAAAAATAATAATAAAATAAAATAACGGGCACTATCTAATATGACAGTTTAATCCCTAATTGCTTGACAAAATCTAATGGAAATAGTTTAAGACTAAAAGAACCTGTAGTCTCCATCTCTGCTCATAGATTTCACAGTTGCTTCATCTTTCCATATCCCAAGTCCTATGAGAAGCACCTTTACTATGTTGACACCAGGAATAAGAGATGCCATAACTGCTCCTTGATGACCTGAACTGCAGAAGTTTAAAATTAACTCAATCATTGTGCATGACAAAAATGCCTCTTCTTTTTATCATGTATAACTGTTACCTGAAGAGAGGCCAACATAACATGAACGCCAGCCCAATGGTTGTATGTACAAGCTTCCTATTTAGTTTCTAACCAAAAGACAACGTAACGTCTTAAAATACAAGAATTTATACCAAAGTTTAAGGAACATAAGCAAATCAACCTAATACAAAAAATTGTGTCGATGTCCATAACATGCATATATCTTTTCTAATTATACACTGCTGGTTACACGTGCTTCTAGTTACTAAAATAGCCCCATTTTGCCAACTTATAAACGAGTCTATGTTATTTAGATAGGCCATACATTAATATCAAAGACCCTAACGTTCACCCTCATAAGTTCTGATTCAGGATACCCGAATCCATGCAAACCTCTAAGGAGCATTTAAAAGTACTTCCTACTAGCTAAAGCAACTCAAACATGCTGATCTCAATAATAAAATCCTTCATACCAGGTTACACACTTACGCTAGCCTAGTAACAATAGATGTGGAGATGTTATGCCAGCTCGAATGACCACACAGGGCCAGTTTCTTGCTAGGTATCACGGATTCACGGCAGACTAGAAACAACTAACAATTAACAAGATGAAACACAAACACAGCAACAACGGGCTGCTGTTGTCAAATCAGCAGCGGCGCGGCGGTTCTGGTACACTTCCGATTCTGTCATGTTTCCACTGAAACACACACAATGCAGAATGCACAACAAACAGAAAAATAGAGGACACTGGATTTTACATTTTTCGTGGTTCTATCTAAACCGACCTACATTCATGGCTGAAACTAGCGACTCAACTTTTATTACTTTACGAGAGTTAGGACTCAATTTCATTTAAAAGCAATTAGAATAAAAATAATAATAATAATAATAATAATAATAATAATAATAATAATAATAATAATAATAATAATAATAATAATAATCACCTTGTAATCTCAAACTACACCAAACATAACACATTGCCCAAAACAACACAACAAAAGCACCTAATTTACCAATGCCCTAAAAACAGAACACATTACACAAAACCAATAAGTCAATAACCACCTGATCAAAAATCCCTCTCTTAGCAGTCTCCTCATAAACCCGAAGAATCGACAGCGCAAAACAACCCGAAAACACCATAGCAAAAGCATCTCCAACAACCGGATTCTCCGTAAAAAACATCGGTCCAGCCTCCACCACCGACCTAACTCTCCCACGATCCACAGACACATTCATATTCGTATTCGACCTCTGAACTGAAAAACCAAAGCTAAAACGACACCGTAGCGTCGTAGACGAACAATTAGGGTTTGTAAAACGCGATTCAGGTATCCGAAACCTCGGATCACGAACTGAACACTGAGAGAAATTGTGAATTGAGCAGATTAAGGACGTCATTGGTACAATTTGTAGTGATGAATTATTATTATCATACAAATTGTAGTGATTAGAAGGTTTTAGGGTTTGAGGACTATGAGTGAGTGAGTGATTAAGAAGTGTGTAGTGTAGTTATTTGTTGTGGATTGGATGGTACGAAGAATTTATTGTGTTGGTGAAGGGGAAGAGTGTCGTACAGGACCTCCATTTTTGAATTTTGCCAGCAATCCAATTTTTGCATTTTTGTTATGGTGCTGTGCTGGTATTGGATTTTACAAAGTTCGGGTAAATTGCATTTTTGTTTAGAAAAAGTTGCCCTCTTCATGGTTGGATTGTTGTAGAAAGCGCACTAATTAGCCGATAAGATATTGACTAAAATGAGGCGCGAAGCTTGGTTTGCCAATTAGGGGGGGGACTCAATTTTTTCGTCTGATAGTGGCAAATCAGCGAGGGCCGGACTCAACCCGAATTAAATTTACCTACGAAAATCGTAAATTTCCATTACTGCACCAAAAAACAGGAGGGGCCAAGGCCACCCCTGGCCTTCAAAATGCTTCGTCCTTGCTAAAGGTTGATTGGGATTAGTAAAGATTAATCGTCATTAATAGGATTAGAATTTTATATGAAATTTTTTTTAAGTAAACATGTTTTAACTCATTTTTTGGCTCATATTTTTAAGTATATAGGATTAATCGCTAGAACTTACAGGTTTTAGTCGGAATCTGGATATAATTTACAGATTTTTGACAAAATTTGGATGGAATCGCTAGATAGCCACCGACTAGCGGTTAATCGGCGAATCTTTGACTAGCTATTAAAAAAATATAATAATTGTAGAATTATTCGAAAAATTGTTTATTTGGGTCCAAACGAGTCGAGCTAGAGCTCGACCAGGCTCAAGTTCCAACTCAAGCTTAGTTCGATTTAAGTTTTGTTTCTAAAGATGTTTTAACTCATTAATTATAACTATTATTTTGAATATAGTTTAGTTAATTTTTTATAATTTTGTAAATAGTAGCTATTACTATTTTAATATAAATTTAATATAATGATTCAAAATTATATAAATAGCGGTTGGTTTAGACTCGGGAGTCAGCTCGAGTTTGATAAGCCAACCTTAGGTTCGTGTACATTTACTAAACAAGTTTTTTTAGGCTCGGTTCATTCATTCTTGAGCCCGTTTAAGCGCAGCTCGATTGCACTCCTTGACGTAGCGACCCATTTATGAAATTTTTATACTTAGGGTGTTGGACAGAACTTCGTATAACAACCAAGTAAAAAACTAAAAACTGAGTAATTCTTGTTATTATATTTTAGGAAAAATTACAGAAATCGTCCTTTATTTTTACATCATTTTTCAGTGGTTGTCCTTTAACTTTAAAATTGATGGAAATCGTCCTTTATGTTTTAAAATCTTGCACCATCTGTCCTTTGAAACTAACCTAGTTAAATATTTCAGTTAAGTTTAGTTATAAAAGGATAATTTAGTCATTTTACCAACTTATTTAAAAATAGTTAAATAAATAAGTCAACAAATTGATATATATATATATATATATATATATATATATAGGGAAATTATAAACTGAAAACCCACTTAAGTTAAGAAAACTAAGAAAACCCTTGTAAAAACCATCAAAAAAATTTTATTTTTTTTTTGAAAAAAATACACAAGGTAACATACATGTATTAAAGCGTTTTGGGCCAAAAAATAAAAAAAAGCGCCGATAGGATATTTTTAAAAAAAAATAAACAAAGTTTGTGCTGTTACATATGTAACAGCTATGTTACGTATGTAACATCAGTTGTTACATATATAACAGCGCAAATTTTGTTTATTTTTTTTAAAAATATCCAATTGGTGCTTTTTTTATTTTTTTAGCCTAAAACGCTTTAAGACATGTATGTTACCTTGTGTATTTTTTTCAAAAAAAAAATAATTTTTTTTAGATGGTTTTTACAAGGGTTTTCTTAGTTTTCTTAACTCAAGTGGGTTTTCAATTTATCCCCCCCCCCCTATATATATATATATATATATCCTCCTCTTATCCACCATCACAAAACATTATTGGAGATCTCCAGAACTACTAAACACCACATCCACCACCAAAAATCATCACCACCAGATACCACACATTGCACAACCAAAAGCATCACCACCAAGAGGTCAGGTGACACAAGTGAGAGTGACGTTTTTGGATGACCAAAACCGGTTTATCATGAGAAATGTTAAGGGACCGGTCAGAAAAGGCGATGTTTTTACCTTGCTTGAGTCTGAGAGGGAGGCCAGGAGGTTGCGTTGATTATGTAAACCGTCTCTTTTTTAATTTTTGCCTTAAAGACTTGCTGATGTTCGTCTTCATTAAATTTTGATCTTAGTAGCAGGTTTGGGATTACTTAAAACTATATTTGTTTTTCTTTTTAATACACCAAATTTGGAGTAAAAAAACAACCATCACCAAACCATCTGATTCGTCCAAGCCCTAATTTGACGCCCATGACAAATGACGATTTGGGGCCCTCTTACACACTACCCTCCTTCAACCAAAAACCCCTAATTTTTCAAACACTTGCAGGGTCTCTTTCTCTACGATTCACAGACAAACCCTTCTTGTGGTTCAATTTCTCTAGGGTTTAGGTGGGGAGATAGGTTTTCAGGTGCTACAGGGGTGTGTTTTCAGGCGGGCGGAAAGTGGTGGTGGTGATTAGTTGTTATTGAGAAGAGAGGGAGAGAGAGAGACAGAGATAGAGACAGATTGAGAAACTGGTGCGATAGGAGCGTTTAAAGGGTATCATAAATCTAGAACCCTGGTCGATCGTTGTGGTGGCATGACAAGTTGTGGTGGTGGTTTTGCAAGCTGTGGTAGTAGTAGGTGGTGGTGGTGGGGTGCAAGAGGGTTTTAATGGGGTGTTTTATAAGAGGATATATGAAGTTAGAGGTAAATTGACAATTATGCCCTCACGTGAAGTGCACATGACCAAAGTTAACGAAAAAAATAAACCAGGTTATGGTCAAAAGGACAAGAGTTGCAAGATTTTAAAACATAAAGGACGATTTTCATCAATTTTAAAGTTAAAGGACAACCACTGAAAAACGATGTAAACATAAAGGATGATTTCTGTAATTTTTCCTATATTATATATAACATTATGTTACCCTTCAATAGTGTCGCGGTACTAATGTGCATCGTCTCGGTTGCGTTAATGTGCATCAATATTAAAAAAAACCCTTTTAAGAATTTTCTATTTTTGTTTACAATATATATGTACCAATCATTTTCATTATCGTTACCGGTGCCCTTTTTGCTGTTTTTTAGGACTTGTACTTTTGGTATCGGTAATGTGATATTTTTTTTTTTATCCTGGAGGACTGAACTAGTACCGTTTTAATATCGGTACATGCACCTTATTCATTTTTATAGTTTTCTCAACTTAACAATATAAACTAAATTGAAAACGGAGTTATTATAGCAACAAAACATTTATTTAGTAGCTTTTCTTATTCGATACGTATGAAATTAGACAACATCACATGACAACATATGAATAACTACGAATCTAATTTACATAGGGGTGTAAATGACGCGCAACGGCTCGAAGGCTACTCGGATCAGATCAGTAAAAAGCTCGAACGAGCCTAGTCTTAATGAGCCCGAGCTCGAGCCTGAAACATGACTCGTTTAGTTATCGATCCCGAGGTCGAGCTTTTCATACAAAGACCGTTCAGTCTCGCTAGCCTAAAAAGCCCAAAGAAATTTTATATTATTATTTTATTTATATAATATACTTAATTTTTAACATTGGCGATCCGAGCTCTAACCTATCTTTGGCTCGTTAAAGTTATTGAAGTGAACTCGAGGCGTGCTTTTAGCTCCTTTAGAAATTGTTCTAAAATTATTTCGAGTCGAGCCGAGCCAAGCCGAGCTCGAGCTCAAAATATTAGGCTCGAACCGAGCAATAGCTTCATAAAACATAACGAGACAAGCTTGAGCCTAGCTGAACTCAGGCTCGAGCTCGAGCTCTACTCGTTTACGCCTCCTAAGTTTACATAAAAGCAAATTCGTAAGCCAGGTTGTCTGCTAAGACCCCACTTGAAGTAAGTTAAAATGGGAATTTTAAATACACTCCCAAATTTTACATTCGACTCCTAAACTAATCACTTTTCAATTCAGTTTCTTTTAAATTATATAAAACTGCTTTTTTATAAACTATGTTTTCTAAAACTACCATATTTTATATTTTTGTATGTTTATTGCTTTTATTTCTCTATATTAATTTCATTTTTTTTATATGAAATGATATATGTTTTGTGTGTGTCTATACATATAGTTTTAAAAAATAAGTATTTCTAAAACGTTTATATATTTTTTGTGTTATAAATTATACCAAATACCGGTAAAGAAACAAACTAAACCAATACCAATGGAAGAACATTGGTACAGGTATCAAAAGCAATATTTGTATTCGGTTATATGGTTATCGTTCAATGTAAAATGGGCGTTGATATCCTTTTATTTTAACGTGATTTTATTTTTTGGGTTAAATGTTATGTGTAATCAAACCAGTGTTTAACCTTTTTCTACCATAAATTGTACCAGGTATTCATATTTTGCCGAATTCTTGTCGCATTGTCCGGTAGAAATCCCACTAGTTCAAACCAAAATGAAAAGTTGTTATATATATAAAAATGTTTTCAGTTAGTTAAGTATTTGTCATTTTAGTTGATAAATGATTCTTTCTACAAAATTATTATCAAACTAATCTTTATAAACCTAATTTCTTTTGATAATTTTTAATCTAAATTTATTAACAACTATTTGTATTGGTCATTTTGAACTAAAAATACAACATCGTAACAATATGCTTTAAAGATCAATTTTGATAATCTATCTTTTCTTTACTTATTATGCTGAACACAAGTTAATCAAGCAAGACAGTTTGGCCGAGTGGTCTAAGGCGCCAGATTTAGGCTCTGGTCCGAAAGGGCGTGGGTTCAAATCCCACAGCTGTCATTCTTTTTTATTTTTTTTTAATAAAGAACTTATACACTGCACTTGAAAACCGGGTAATTTGCGATTCAGCAACTATCTTCAGCGTGGCAAGAATGAAGGGGCCCAGAAAGCCCTCGGTATGAAACAAAAACTATATTCAAATAACATAACCAAAGCCAATCAATAAAGTCGAATGATAGGTGATAACAGGTTTAACCGGATTACGAATCGAATAATTTGGTTAATCAGTATAATGAGGCTCGGTTAGACACATTTATAATTTGGATTGGTTCGGTTCCCAATTATGGCAAAAAAAAATCAACTGTGAATAAATCAATATCCGAATCGATAAGCATCTATACTCGAGTTTTATGAAAGATATCAACTCAAGAACTTAACATCGTTTAACTTGTACTTCTAAATGAGTCAAGCGGGTTGACAGGTTATAAATGGGTTTGTCAACGTATGAAAGGGTTAGTGGGTTGTAACAACGGGTCGTATATGAGTTTGTGAGTAGACATGTTTAAATTTTTGTGTTGTGTTTGAGGCTGGGTATGAACCTGTCAACTATATCTCTATTACATTATTAAGGAGGAAGGATGACCTCAAAAGTAATTTACCCTCTTTTTTAAGATGACATATGAATGGTTAGTTGCTTCATACCCCAAATGTCATGAAAAAGATTCCAACACTACCCCTATTGTTGCATTATCTAATTGTACATTTTTGTAGTAACCGCTGTCAATAACCAATCTTTATTAGTCCAAACTAGAATGACACCGAGTCGTTTTTTATTTATTGGAGCAATTGAATCTCATTGAATTACTGAATGAAATCGTTATATTATAGCCCATTCAATGATGGAGGAGTTTCTTTTTGCTAATCCTATGATGTTGCTAATTTATATTCGACAATCATACCGATCATTGGGTAGTTCCAGTTTCCTATACCACTTCTACAGTTTCAGGTTCAATTCTTTATTTAGTGATTCAATTTTTCATTCTTAGTTATATGCCTCTTTTTTATTTCATACTACCGTTAGAAAGTTTGGAAACTATTGATTAAGAGGTTCTTAAGTCACATGTTTAAGGGCTCACTTTGGTGAGACAACATGCTTGTCAACATTTTGGAGTAAGGTTCGAGTTATAATTATCATCTTCTATTTCGTCACTCCTTACGATCATCATAACTTTGTTAATTGTGCACCAGGACCACATGATTTGTTAATTACACACAACTGCAACCGAATCCGACTTTCTCAGGTGCGAGTTCTGTACCCTTTTATGTAGGACATTGATGAATTCGTATTTGATGAGTTTCTGACTTAATTTCATACTCACACTTGGATTAGTTGATTGCGATAATTGTTTTTTGTTGTACTTAATATAAAACTGATTTGCAACATAGGAATGCCTCTATTGTTCATAATACAAATTACTTGTAAATAGATTACACATAATTTATTTTGACCCATATTCATCTTTACATCTTTAAAAGTAGCCTATCACCCATTTGAAACCTCATGAATAGGGGCTAACTGATTTGAGAATTTTAGATATTGAATTTGGCACATAAATGGAGATGAACAGCATTGCCTTTAAATGCATTTTGGAACACATAGAAGCACAAAAATAGAGTAGGTAGTATGGACACCAAATTACACTTCAAAAAACAACAAGCGTGATCTATAAATGTGTTGTTGACACTCTGATCTTATGGTGCCTCTTTGCATAACTACCATACTATTGCATACTTTATTTATTTAAGTGAAAAAAATCCAACTCGTTTTCAGTTTCAGCCGCGTTTTGACCCACCAGTTGGAATTAACTTTGTTGCGGTAAGTAAAATCGTGTAAATACGTCGATAGATGTGTAATTTAACTAATTTATTGCAGTCATTAGTGATCTTGATAGATCAGATGATGTAAAATAACAAGTTTTATAATGTTACATGCTTCTAAAGGAAATGGATCAACAAGGGTTCAAAGTTACTTAAAGTTTATCCATAACACATATATCTTAAATCTTTATATGTATTAGATTAGAGGTAACATTTTTTTAACCATTTACTATCTGCTCATTTCTTTAAACATATCAAAGCAATAACAGATTAACTTGTATCTCAAATCTTTCGCAGATTACGTTCTTAAAGTTTATCCATAACACATATATCTTAAATCTTTATATGTATTAGAATAATGTTCGGTTTCGTAATGCAAATATGCCACACAACATGTGCCAAAGAAAACACAACTATCCGTGGCAACGCGCGGGCTTTACCACTAGTAGAAACATAATATATTAATATGGATTGAAAGTTGCAAGCTAACACCTAATTATAATCTAGCATTCAGGGTCGGCCCAACCTTTTTAGAGGTCCAAAGCAAACTTTAAATCTAGGGGCATAAAATTAAAAAAAGGAAAAAAAAATAGTACTAAACCATTAACCCTTAAAATATTAACCTACTCATAAATCATAACATATAGGGCCGAACGTTGGAATATTTGGGCTTATTAATACTGGGCCTCTTCAGATTAAAAAGCAAAACAAAGTCACAAAACATGAAAAATTTAATTGTTGAGGTTGCGATTCGAGCGAAGGATCTACACCTCCACAACACATGATTTGCAATTTTACAACACGACGCGCTTGTCTCCAGACCACTAATCATATTTGTCTAGCTAATCAAATTTCATGTTATTATATACAATGTTTTTGAAATGGAGGCCCTAAAAATCCGGAGGCCCAAAGCCCTAGCTTGAGTTTGATACACTATCGAGTCGGCCTTGCTAGCACTGATCTTAAAATCATACAGTCAAACAAATCACTCTATTGGAACATAAAGCATTGGTATATATCAAGTTTTTGGTGCTAACAACTAACTCGGTTGGAATGAGAATGCTATAAGGGGGGCTGGGGCGTCACCCGATTTTGGCACGGTCCGTGAAAGCGACCCACTACGGCAATGAGTTTGTTGGCGGGGGTGGTGGTGTTATGGTATTAAACACATGAATCTACTATCTATCCCATTACTCAACCCTCAACACCTGGGCACGGTCCGTGAAAACGACCCACCGTATGCTGTTTCAAAAACCCTGAGTGTGGTGGAGTCGTTATCTAAAGCTTAGAAAAAAGTCATAATGATTGATCTTGTTAATCGGTGAATGATGTTGAATAAGACGCCATTGAAGGTGTGCTCGAGAAATCCTATTAAACCTCATGTTTGTTGACAACTGCAAAAAATAAAGATTAATAATAACAAAATACAGATAAAATTTGTGTTTACATCTCTAATGATGTGAGTGTGATCTCTATATTATATAGAGTGGATACAATTGGTTGTGAGTAGAGGAGAGAGAAAATATTTGGAGGAGACATTGTTCATCAGTAAATTGGGAATAGACACTATTCATCCTCCATAATGTTTTAATATTTTTAAAAGTGGTTGTGAGTAGAGGAGAGAGAAAAGATAATGATAAAAGTATAAAATAAGCATTATTAAATAGAAAATGAGAGAGAAAGATAATGATTTTTAGTGTAATTATAAAAATGGAGATAAAGCGAAGGCTCTAAAAATACTAATAATAACAAAATCTCACTATTATCCTATATAGTAATAATCTATATATATATATATATATATATTGCAAAGGGATTAATCCTACATGTCATACTCTTATACAATCTCTCATTTGAGAGATGTCACATAGGATGTGATGTGGCAATTCTAGACCAATTAAAAAAAAGAATAAATATGGTTTAAATATGGTTAACCTAATCTATTAAATACCTAATCTACTAAATGTAATATTAAACCTTTATTATTTTCTCTCTCATGTTTTCTCCCATAACTTTTAAACGTTAATATATTTTATATACGAGATTTTTTAAAGAAACAAATTACACCAAATTAACGAGCGTTTTATTATCTTTCCAACGAGTACCACAGTGCTATATAAAAAACGGAGAAAAAAAAACGACTATTTTTTGTAACCCGACAGGTATTATGTCAGGTTTAGGATTAGTTTAAAAAAAAAATTGTGGGTTTGGGTCAGGCCTGGGATTAAGTGATACCCATGAATTTTTTAAAATAATAATATGATAACTTATAAAAGAGATTTGTTTAAAATAAATAATAATAATAATAATAATAATCATCAATCATATATTGACAAGTCATTAATTATGTTGTCATATTAGATATTTTATTATATCATATTAAATATTTTAACCCGAGACGCTCCCGAGATAAAAACTAGTTCTATATATACAACAAAACCAATTGTGAACAGTAACAATTCATGCTTGAGCCACGTGTTTACGTTTTATTGGGCCAACGTTCTTCTTTGTGTTTATGTTTTACTAGATCTTTGCCCGCGTTACACGCAGTTCACCAACGTACAATTATTTCGAGTGGTAAAACATATAAAAAAATGTAGCAGAAATATTTTATTAAAATTTAAAAGAAACCAATACACATTCTATTCAAATATCATTAAATATTTCTTTATACACCACATTTTTTGTTTTAGTCTTCACTTGGCCATCAGCATCAAGTATAAGTAACTTCACTCCTGCCCTGCTTTTAACTCTTGACAATGCGACATAAAGCTGGCCATGTGAGAATACAGGGTCTCTTAAATACAACCCAACCTTGGATAGAGACTGTCCTTGGCTTTTATTGATGGTCATTGCGAAACATACGCTTATTGGGAATTGGCGCCTTTGGAACTTGACTGGAATCTTGTTATCAGATGGTATCATATTTATTCTAGGAATAAGAGTTTTGGTACCAATGTTACCACCTGATATGATTTCGGCTTCAATAACACGCTTCGCAAGTCTGGTGATACGTAATCTGGTGCCGTTGCACATGCCATTTTGTTGATCAATGTTTCTCAACAACATAACGGGAACACCGATCTTTAGTGCTAATCGATGATTAGGAATTCCAGAAATTTTCAAACCATTAAGCACATCAGGAGAATATAAATCTTCCTGTGAACGGTTATTACCATTCTCAATCTGGCATATACTATCAGAGCTCAAATACTCGACTTCATCTCCAGGAAACAATGCAAGCAACCTGTCATTAATTTCATGTACCACTTCGTTTGTTGGTGCAAGTATTGCTCGTTCACCAAAGTAATCTTTATCTTTGTAAAGCTGAAGAAGTGAAGGGTAGACGAAGTCAATTAAGCTACAAATAGGATCTGATGAATGCTTTATAAGAAGATCATCTGGAATGTCAACATCTGCCTCATTTTCATCAACTGAAGCACCAACTTTACCCTCACCTAACTGTAGAAGCCAGTTTGCAAATTCCTTTATTTCTTCTGATTCAGATGTCTTGTTACCCAATGTTAACCTCATGTTTTTAGTTAACGTACGGACTTTGCAAGTATTCCAAATCTTAGAGGAGGTTATTGAGGCACTTATAATATCTCTTTTACTACCATTGGGAACAACAGGAAGGATCTGTCTAAAATCACCACCCAAAACCATAACCTTACCTCCGAAAGGCAGCTCCGAATTAACCGAATCCTTTGATTTCAAGATGTCTTTCATCGTGCGATCAAGAGCTTCAAAAGCATGTTTGTGAATCATTGGAGCTTCATCCCAAATAATTAACTTAGTCTGCTTCAATAAATCCGCCTCATCGCTATTCGCCTTAATAGAACACACGGATTCTTCATTAACATTCAAAGGTATACGAAACCTAGAATGAGCGGTCCTTCCACCAGATAACAACAAAGAAGCAATACCGCTAGATGCAACGTTCAAAACAATTTGGCCTTTACATCTAATGGCAGCAGACAACGTTTTCCATAAAAAGGTTTTACCAGTGCCTCCAAACCCATAAACAAAAAAAAGCCCACCTTTGTTAAAATCAACCGCATCAATTATTTCATCAAAAATTAAACGCTGCTCATCTGTTAAAGAAGGTGCGTTGCTATGAAATTCCTCAGTCAGCGTATTTACTTGATAATTGAGTTCATCAAGTATTAAACGGTTATTTGCAGATGCAATCGAATCATTATTAGGAAAAGGCATAGAAGGAAACCTACGTAGGCTGGAGTTATTCCGAATTAACTGCTTCTCAATTTCAAGCAACGTAAGGTTCTTGATTTGATCATCAGGAAGAGACAAACCTGATAACGATAAACATTGTAATTATTAATTAAAGAATTAATAATAACGTAAAATAAATAAAATGTTGAATTATAAATTTTTTTACCTTCAATTTGGAATACGTCTTCGTGTCTACGCATAATACCGTCTGACAAGTACTTCCATGTGTTCTCCCAAACATGGTCAGGCCTAGATAAGTTGTTAGACAACAACATCATCGCGAACAAATTACGAAGACAGTATCCTGAACCGGTATAATGAGCTTCCTCAATAGCTTCTATATATTCCTTGTCATCTTCCAACAGGCCAAGAGCGTAACATGCATCTCGATATGTTGGTAAAACTTTTCCATTCACCGTTCTTATCTCAGCAAAAGATTTGGGACCTTTGACCTTATTAAGAAGAATTCTCAAGAAATAAGCCTCACCCATTGATGGATTAACCATATGAACACGACCAATTGCCTTACCTGTTTTTCGAAAATCCCATTTTTTTTTCATCAGGTTTCCAAACAAATTTACTTGGGATTTCAATGTAGCTCAGTTCACGTGCCACAGGTTCATCCTGGTTTAGTTTCATCCATTGTAGAAACATTGTAGAAGACACTGATGGCTTGTTGAGTACGTTTTGAAGTTGCTCTTGTGGACCGTATACAACAGTTTGCTCACCAGGTAGATGAAAAGGAAGCCTAATCACTGGAGGGTATCTGTAATGAACTTCGTGTTTAAGTATCCTCCATGAAGCTTCACATGCTGAAAGGAACCTGCAATCATAATGTTTTTTGATTTCATCTCTTTGCTGTACTTCTTGACCTTCTACATCATCTTCTACAAAAGCAATTTTAGCCCTGTCCGGTCCCTTGTTAATGTATTTGAATAGATACTTAATTGAAGCAGCTTGGTTACACCATTCAACATTAATATGAGCTTGATAACGCTTCAAAAGTGTTGGGTTATAAGGAACCACATTTTTGTTATCTAACTGAGCACCTCCTTTTTCAACAAATACTCCTGAGTCTCTTCTTTTATAAACCGGATATCCTTTTGAATCTATCATTGATGCCAGAGAAAACTTCTTTGGAAATTTCTTGGAGCACTTACCATCAATCATGCACGGGCAGTTGGGATATTCAGGTCCACATGGTCCATGAATCATAAAGTCACTCACAAGACTAAACAACTCAGGATCTAAATTCTTATCTGGGATTTCAGCAGAAACTAAACGATCAACATGATCAATCGTCGGAAGCTTGCTTTCATCTTTAAGAAATAGACAGATATGAGCGTGAGGAAGACCACGCTTTTGGAACTCGATAGTATAAACAGCTGTAAAAATAAATGGTACTAAAATTAAAATTTAAATTTTGTAAATAAAAAAGTTGGTTCAAGATAAAACAAAAAATATATTCACTAACTTTATTAGTTTGTTACGGTAATAAAGAATGATTCAAAGTTATTAATGTATGTTACCTGCCGAAGTCTTCCCTAATATTGCTTTATCACGTAAATCTTTCATCAGTGAGTCTAGCTTCAGTTTGAATAATCTGGCTAAAATGTCTGGTCTGTCTTCAGGATTTGTCTTCTTATCCTTCAGAAACCTTCTAACTTCAGGCCATTTCGGATTACATGTGATTGTGATGAAAAATCAGGGTATCCATGCTTTTTACAAATGGCCATTGCATCAAGATAATTTTCCCTCATGTAACGTGCACCACCAGTAAAAGAAGATGGTAATATTATAGGTGTACCTATTGTTGCCAAATCTGTAGGTCCATTTTGATGCAAATTTTGAAGACTGGAATAAGAGTCACACCTAAGTTTTTATTGCTGATAACGTACATAAAACAACCTCTCACTCTCGATCATAGTATAAACGTCAACCAAAAACTGTTGAAGAAGCCGCCTTGCATTCAAAATCAAAGAGAACTTACCAACTATGTCCTGAATATGATAGGCAAAATACTCTCTCATTGAACACTTTGAGTCTACTTTCTTTTTAGACTTCCTTTCTTCACGATGCGGTATATCAACCCTATAACAATCTTCTCCAAATGGAATAAGCAATGGATACTGAAGAGCTAAATATTTTGGATGAAGTTCACTTATCCGCTGAAGACCTTCTTTTCTTGATTCCACAACAATATCTCGATTGTCAATCTCATCATCATTGTCTGTAAGTATAAGTGCAGCGATTTCATTTGAAGTTGGTAAGTTGTATAGTCGACCATCTTTAGTTCGCCTCCCAATAAGACGTAACTTAAGGTTAACTTCAGAATTTTCATTAAATCGATCGCGTACACTCCTATAGCTTTTCACAAGCTGATTTTTAGAGTCTAACATCGACTTGAGGTACTGAATGATTTCAAGATCAAGTTGTTCATCAATTTTGTTAGACTCCCCTTTTTCCTTACTGTAATAAATAGATTAAAATTTCAAAAATTGAACAGTTGTTTTATATGAAAAAAACAAACTATAAGTAAAAATTTATTTTAATAAACTGTAAAATATTACCTGAAAATTTTACTCCTGTTAGAGACTTCGTTTTCAGTGTCATAGATATACAACTGAGAAAATTTTGGTTTTGTCCCATCATTAGGAAGAAGACCACTCAGGGCATGATAATTTTCACCACTTATCCTGTATATGAAGGGAGCCTTGCCTTTATTAATATTTGAGTCGACCTTGCCTCCCAGTGAAGTAAAACAGAACATAGAATTGAATCTTCGAATGTGCTTTAAGAAATACTTGCTTCGGAAGTCTATGTTCTTAAAAAGATTCTGATAATCGACACTGCTTTCTTTGAAATCTGGAAGTTGCACCTTTCCATAACCACAACATAGATAGTAACATGTTCTACCACTAACTTGTAGTGATCTGCCAGCTTCCGATTTCCACAGTTTGGCGTTACACATCTCACATACAACCGTTTGATCACCGTGATCCAAATAATCTTGTGAATAGAATAAATTGAATTCATATTACGTTAAATTAAAAAATAATAAAATCGTAATTGGTTTATTAAAAATAACATTTACCTTTAGAGACACCCTTATATTGATAATTGAACATGGGTTGAGGATTCATATCTTCTTCGTCTGACAAACTAACCATGCGAACAGGTGAGATGAACGTCGATTACTTCTTAATCCATTGCTGCAATTTTCTACGTTACTTAAAATTGAAGATTCTGGTAACATGGAATTATGACTTGATGTATTCATGCTTGTTGTCTGAACAGAAGATGTTGCATTTGAGCGTCTATCAAAGTTAATACCTGAACCTAAATATAATACTTTAAATTAATGTTTAACATTAATAAAAGTAACAACTTTATATAAGTAATGGATTTAAAGAAAGAGGTACCAGATGTAACAATGGATTGGTTCCGCAATCCTATAACAGAATTAAGTTTACGTCTTTTAGCATCAAGTTGTGCTTTTCTAAAACTTCTAGCCTCGACAGAATTTGGTCTATTAATATCATGCACTGACACTATGAATACAAATAAAATTGTAATGTTTAGATAGTAAATAAACTTTTAGTTATAGAGTGTTATAACATTACAAAGACAAACGTAAGCAACATAGAAATATGATACCGTTTGTAATATTAGACAAAGGAGTACGTTCTGTTGAACCTGTTTATAAATAAGTAAAAAAATAAGTTACGATTAGATAAAAAAAATTACGAAATTAATAAAATGTTATAAATTACTGAATGGAAACGATAGCTATTACCGGAAAAAGATGCATTAAATGGGGTGTTGAAGGTTGAGCTAAAGGCAGATATATCAAGTGAAAATACATTGTTAGTGGATGTTGACGGATTAGTATTTCCAGATTGCTTAATATTCTGTCTCCTAGCATCAACTTGTAATTTTCCAAAAATTCGGCAATCGCGGGAAAGGTTACTTTTGACTTCAACCATAGAAAAAATTTATTAAATAATAATAGTCTTATACCCAAAAAAATAACCAAATTAGTAATTTCGAGTAACATAAAATATGTCATGAAAATTATAAAAGATACCAGTTGAGATATTAGACAGAGGAGTTTGTTGCACTTGACCTTAACAAAATAGAAAAATAATTTCGTATTATTAAATCTGATTATTAATAGGCATGTCAAGTTCAAACGGTATACAAAGATATAAAAATAATGAGTGGAGAAACAAAATTTTACCTGGTGTAGACAAATTGAAAGTAGATTGGACCAACGAACTTTGATGAATATAATTGTGTGAAGGTCCAATGGACTCACGGTTAAATTGTACGCTTGGTGGTACATTTTCTATTCCATTATTATGATTATTGACCTTGCCTCTCTTGGCATCTAGATATAACTTCCTAAGTTTACGACACTCGGCCGCATTCTTAATTTTTTGTTCATTGGAGATAACTGTGAAGAAAAATAAATTGTTTGCATGATATTATGTATACGATTCATAAAGATGAAAACATATGTTTACCGTTAGAGATATTAGATAACGGTGTTCGTTTATCATTTGAGGTGGTAGACAGTCTTTTACGTCCCATTTCACCTAAATAATAATGAAGTAGAACTAAATTATAAAGGAACATAACATAGAAATAATCAATGATTTTCTAGAAATTTTATAGATAATCAATGATTATCTACAAAAATTAGATATAATAACAATGTTAAGTACTAAAAAATGGACTGATAGAAGAAAAGAATGACATACAATCAACTTGTACAAAAGAAGACTGAAGCGCGCACGAAAGAGCAAACCGGAATTCTCTTGAATGTTTGATTGTTGTGTAAGCTTTTTATGTTTTTTTGATTGAGTTTAGTGTCTTTTATATAGATAATTGTGGTCAACATTGAGGCATATGTATTAAATGTATAATTAAAACAGATAATAAATATTTTTAATGATTTTCCATAATTAAAGAATGCTAATAATTTGAATTTCTCGTGAAAATGGAATTTGAATTTTCCGAAAATACTAAATTTCGAAATTTGTACTTTTACTAAATTTGGTTGTAAGTAGTATAAATATATTTAAATGAACCTAATAAATTTTAGAAACTCTATACTTTTTAAATTTATAATTTTAAAAGTTAATAAAGTTTCTACTTTTAAAGTAATAAATTATAATCAAACTCTCGAATTATAAAGTATCAACAACTATGTGGCATCACAAAAAACTATTGAAGCATGTACAATTTTTACAAAACTAAAAAACAAACATCAAATGTCAACACACATTTTATTTAGATGAAAATTGTCTCAGAAACAAACCAAACATAAATGAAAAGAAAATCTCAACACACATCAAATAAAAATCCTTACAATAAAGAAATGTTCAAAAAAGGATTCATTGATCCTATTTTTCAACCTTAGGAATCAAAAGTGTCTTGTCAACTGACTTGTTAGCGTATTTCTTCTTACATGACTTAAGGACTTTAGTTGTTGATTCACTTCATCATCTTCCGTTTCATAAACTTTGTCCAGCCTACGCTTTACTTCCGCTTCATCACGAATCAAACTAACTCTAGAAGATGATTCTGGAGCAGTGTTTTCTCCAACAGAATCCTACAATATTAAAAGGCATGTGGAAATTGTTAGAATAAACTACATTAAAATCTAATCTGAATACATGATTGACTAACTAAACTACTAACCTTCACAGACACTGCATTTTGTGTTGAATATTCACCTAGATCAATATTTTCAAGGTCAGGTTGATCGATCTAGAAAACAACAAAATGTAATAATAAAAAGATTAAGGTAAAGTGTTTAAACAATAACTAAATAACAACAACAGTTTATTAAGAATCATTCATAAGACGAATTATAACTAAATTTTTAAATGATAATCATAACTTCAATGTCCATACAATTGCTTGCATTTTCGAACCATGTTTAAAAGTAAAAAAAAACGTAGTTAACAAAAAACAAAACGTAAAATAAAACGTAATTTAAAAAAAATAAAAACCGAATATGTTAAAAACATAACCTGTTCAGCCATCAGAACCATATGAAGAGAAATAATTTCTCCGGGTATCTTTCGATTTGCTCGCTTCCAAAGCCTAAGCACCTTAACTTTGATCGTGTATTTACTCATACGCAAAGTGATGTCATTCAAAAAAGTGATGTTGTTTGGATCCATAATGCTGCAACTTTGTTGACAATGTAGGTATTAGATACGCTTTAATTTTTTAAACATAAATGAATTAACAGTGCAATTTCTAATTAGAAAGAGTAGTGATACAGATACCTGACAAAGTGACGAAGATTTGATTGATCGAAACCTTAATCAAAATTTAACAATCTATTTTGTATTTATAATGTAACTTAAACATGTAATAAGAAATGTTGACTTATTTATTTTTAGTAAAGATTAGTGAATTATTATAACGTAAATTTATAATTGAAATGAAAATGATTTTACATTTAAGTGTTTCCATGATTGAGTTAAATTTCGTTTAATGTTTATTAAATAAAAATCGTAAATTTCAATTCTTACATGTTTCCATTTTTAAGTTAGAAGTATAAGTTTTTAACTTTTCAAACCGATAGGTTTTTAATAAATTATATAAAATTGAACAAAATTTTCTAAAGTTTCAAATTTAAGAAAATTTGAAAAGTCTACTCAAGTTTAAATGACATAGTAAAACATTGATTTTAAAACGCTAAAAAAAACCACCAGATTAAATTTACATTTAAAATGGTTTTAAATGCTTTAATGTGGATTGTTACTTACCAATAATACTCTTAAATTTTGACTTTGTTAACAATGATTCATAAAAGTTATTGTTGTTAATATCAAAGTAATTAATACTAATGACAATTGATAAATTACAAGGATGTCAAATCTTTAATTACTTTTAAAAACTTAATCCGGCAAAACCTAAAACTTTGTAAAATTTAAAAACTTAATGTTTATAACAACTTTTTTTTTAAAAATAGTTTAGCAACCAACCAAAAAACATTAATATATACGACTACTAAAAATACATCATAAAAAGCGATTGTAACTATACTATATTACTATAACTTGAAATATGGATAACATAGTTACCACTAATTTGCATTGAAATTTAGAATATTAGACTACTGTCAGGAACATCATATTAAGTATCATATGTATTGTCAACAAACCATAGCATAATAGTACTGTTTATAACACACATCAACCCAAAAAACACACAGTTGACTAAACCAGTAAAACGTGCAAATGTATGTGACCACTAAACATAAACCATATTAAAAAAACTACCACCACTAAGGTGCAAAAAGTTACCCACCAAAAATGTTATGTTCACCAAAAAACTGCCAAAACTAACAGAACTAATTACCAGCAATCCTAACTACTTTAGAGAGCTTTAACAAACCTCGATTCTAGAAAAAAAGGAAATGCATCTGATCACCTGCCTGCAGATCCTTATAAGCAACAAAGGTTGACATACCTTTGATGTAGTAACACTTACTTGACCTCGAACTATCTACACCAACAGAAACTCCCAAAGTGTAACCCTCACCATCTTTAATTGTCAAACCCCTCTGCCTGTTCATACCATTTTGTCTTGCCGATTCCGCCTGCATAAGCTAAAAAATAACAAATAATTTTCAAAATTAATAACAAACTAACATATGCATAAATATGATTATAATATACGGTTAGTTAAATTTTAGAAACTTACAAAATGATTGTCAACGGTGAAAACAACCAGAACACCAAAATGATCACAATAACCTACATCCTCGCTAGCAGCAGATTGATCATCCTCATGATCCATATCATCTCCTTCATTCACCTTTTCGCCATGATCATTAGAAACAACAATGATATCATTATCATTGTGTTCATCATCCTCAGAATTGTCATCGTCCTCCCACAAATCAGGAGGAAGAGTAAGCTTCCCTTTCTTAAAAAATGTCAACTCATATGTTTTCTGCTTGTTTAACAAAGTACAAAAATCAAAAGTTTAGAAATTAATGAAAAATAATGTATAGAGTTAATTGTGATGTAGATTAGCCAAAGTAATACAATAAACATTTACAAATTGAGAAAGAAACCTCATTGTAAATCTCAAAAACAATCAGATGATCTTTGGTTATCTCAAAAATCTCCTTCATATAAGGCTATCCTTGAGTTATGTAAGTAGCAGCACCATCGTTTTCTAGCTGGATTTGGAAAACATGACCTGAAGCAAACACCGTTTAATATTACTTTTAATCATTCAAAAAGAGATTAAACAATCAAATGGAAATAAAGTCTTTATTTCAATTAATAATTCACATACAATATGAATGATAAACCATTATAACCTATATAATCAATACAGTTTTATGGATGTTTTTCTTTTAATAAATATCAAATTAAATGAGGAATTTGGATTTGAAAACATGACCTGGAAATGAGTTGACTATAATTGGTTCCAACGGAAGGGTTCTGTTGTATAATCCATGCATAACAAAGCAACTGATATGCTGATAAGTTGCAACAAATGGAATGAAACATTAATACATATTACTATATGATCAGTGTGTTATATAATGTAGTTAAATGATATTACAAAACACATACCAGACGTTCTTCATTAGTTTGAGGGTCATCAATCTTGCAGTAGAAAAATCTACCAGGTGCAGTTATAGCGTCTTGATGAAACGTAATCATATTGAAACAGTTGATCACCGATTCGTATTCAAAAACAAAGTTGCAAACGGATGGGTAATTTAATGTAGTCATCAGGTGCTTCCATCCGTCACAAATAAACCACTTCCCAGCTATATGCATGACCTTAACGCGAAATCTTTTTTCATCCAGTGTATGAATCGTACAATCACCTGTTGGATACTTATACTTTTCAACCCATTCTGTGTACTCCTCAGGTAAAGCCTACAACTCATAAAGAATTTTATATTTATGAATAAACATTAAAAATCTTTGTTTAATGAATGTAATAAATCAAATATTACCAAACAAAGACGATCGTTGGCTTCTGACCGTACCCAAAAACCGTAAGTCATTATCCCACAAGCAGTTACCAATCTGTATTAGAAAAAAGTGACTTAGTATGAAACATAAATCAGTAAATGGAAACATTAAAAACCAATTGATTATAAGTTTTCAGAGCTAACAATCCATTTGTAGGTTTATATTACTCATAACTTGAGAAGAAAATGGAAACATAAATTTTTTTTACTAAATACAAACATAAAACATAAAGCACCAATCATTGTCAATAAATATTAAACAGAAGTAAATGAACAATGAAAGAAACCTCATAAAATCAGTTGAAACCTAAAAAATGGAAATCGATACCTCAAACATAAACGACTAATAAAAAAAAAATCATAACAATCCATTCTTAGATGTATCTAAAACAACAATTGAAACCTAATCATAAACCTAAAACATTCAACCTTAATAGAATCCTAAAATATTAATGCAAAATCATTCTCAGTTGAAAGCTTAAATAGTAACAAACCATTCAAGTACTTGTTAAACCATAAGTCGAGACCTAAAACATAAAGAATCGATCAAAAACTAAATCATAAGAATCCTTTCTTAGCTATCCTTAAAACATTAATTGAAACGTATTCATAAACCTAAAACATTCAACCTTACTACAAACCTCAAACATAAATGCAAAATCAATCTCAGTCGAACGCTTAAATAGTAACAAACCATTAAAGTATTTCTTAAACCCTAAATCGAGACCTAGAACATAAAGAATCGATCAAAAACTAAATCATAAGAATCCTTTCTTAGATATCCTTAAAACATCAATTGAAACGTAATCATAAACCTAAAACATTCAATCTTAATACAAACCTATAACATAAATGCAAAATCGTTCTCAGTTGAACGCTTAAATAGTAACAAACCAATAAAGTATTTCTTAAACCATAAATCGATACCTAAAACATAAACCACTAATCAAAAACTAAATCATAACAATCCATTCTAAGGTTTCTATAAAACATCAATCGAATCATAAACCTAAAACATTAAAGCTAAATAGAGACCAAAAACATATTTTCCATAATAATCATCAGTGGAACCCTAATAAGTCTTAATAAATAATAATCAATCAAAACTTTGTGTTAACGCTTGAAGTGTAAAATCCCCTAAATCGAAACGTCGGACATAACCATGAAAACCTAAATCAAAACCCTAAAACAATCGATTAATTAAAGTCAGTGTAGTATGTAAACAGGATTTCAAATCCGAATGGACGATAAAAACAATATGAAGTAGAATAGCAATCAAATCAGAAAACAATAATGTTATAAGGTAAATAATTGAAATCAAACAAAACACACACAAAAAAAAAACTTAATCGACAAACAAATCAGGAAGAAAAACGAAAAAAAATCAGAGAAAACAGATATATGAAGGACCATTGATTGAAATAACAATAGAAGAGAGAATACCTTGAAGATGAGATGAAGAAGACGGGAAGAGATGCTCTGATATGGACGATCGCCGATCGTCGTTGATTAGGGTTTTGGTTTCCAGCGATTATCAAAGAAATGGGGGTGTAGGTTATACGCGTGTTTTTCATTGGTTTATATATTTACGGGATTTTTGATTTAAAAAAAAAGAAAATTTTATTAATTCTCTCATTGTGCCATGATGGATGAGCATTAATTGCTAGGGTGGTAAATGATTGACAAGTGTCCACAATTGCTCCTAAATATTATATGTATAGATTGGGCCAACAGTTCCTTCTTTTTATTTTACTTCTTTTTAAAATGTAAATTCTTATTTTTTTACGCCTATAGTTGTAGGTATGATATGAATCCATTTTTTGCCGGGTCAAAGTTCCTGATTAAATCCTTCTTCAGTTGACACGCCACAACAACGGGACGTCTGAAGTGAGCGTCAACTATGTCCCGTAACCTCGCCGCAAAGCGCGGGTGCAACACTAGTTATATATATAACTAGTTTTTATCCCGGGAGCGTCCCGGGTTGAAATATCTAATATAACATAATAAATATATTATTATTATTATTATTTTAAACAAATCTCTGCCATAAGTTATCATATTCAAATATAAAAAAAAAACGAATCTCTGGGTCGGGGTATAAATCTAGTGACATTACAAATGAATTCGAAATTTTGTAATAGATCATTCTAAAAAGAACTAACATGAAATAAGAAAAAAAAAGTTAATTATTGAAATATCAAACGCATTAGTCTAAGGGTTATGTGATGCGTTAAAAAATTCATGGGTATATGATCGGGTATGTAGTTCGGGTATTTGGGTATGTTGTTTCGGGTAATCGGGTCGGGTATCATCTAATCCCAGACTCGACCCAAACCCACAATTTTTTTAAACTAATCCCAAACCTGACACAATACCTGTCGGGTTACAAAAAATAGTCATTTTTTCTCCGATTTTTATATAGCACTATGGTACTCGTTGGAAAGATAATAAAACACTCGTTAATTTGGTGTAATTTTTTTCTTTAAAAAATCTCGTATATAAAAGATATTAACGTTTAAAAGTTATGGGAGGAAACACGAGAGATAAAATAATAAAGGTTTAATATTTAAATTTAGTAGATTAGATATTTAATAGATTAGGTTAAAGATTATAATAGACTAGTTTTTATCCCGGGAGCGTCCCGGGTTAAAATATCTAATATGACATAATAAAATATATTATTATTATTATTATTATTATTATTATTATTATTTTAAACAAATCTCTGCCATAAGTTATCATATTCAAATATTAAAAAAATGAATCTTTGCGCCGAGGTATAAATCTAGTGCCATTACAAATGAATTCAGAAGTTTGTAATCGATCATTCTAAAAAGAACTAACATGAAATAAGAAAAAAAAGTTAATTATTGAAATATCGAACGCATTAGTCTAAGGGTTATGTGATGCGTTAAAAAATTCATTGGTATATGATCGGGTATATAGTTCGGGTATTTGGGTATGTTGTTTCGGGTAATCGGGTCGGGTATCACCTAATCCCAGACCCGACCCAAACCCACAATTTTTTTAAAATAATCCCAAACCCGACACAATACCTGTCGGGTTACAAAAAATAGTCATTTTTTTCTTCGTTTTTATATAGCACTATGGTACTCGTTGGAAAGATAATAAAACGCTCGTTAATTTGGTGTAATTTTTTTCTTTAAAAAATCTCGTATATAAAAGATATTAACGTTTAAAAGTTATGGGAGGAAACATGAGAGAAAAAATAATAAAGTTTTAATATTTAGATTTAGTAAATTAGGTATTTAATAGATTAGGTTAAAGATTATAATAGATTAGGTTAAATCATATTTATTTCTTTTTTTTAATTGGTTTACACTTGCCACATCACATCCTATGTGGCATCTCTCAAATGAGAGATTGCATAAGAGTATGACATGTAGGATTAATCCCTTTGCAATATATATATATATATATATATATACTAGCTAATTATCCCGGGAAGGTCCCGGGGTTGAAAATCTAATATGACTTAATACAAAATGATAAAAGAAGAAAACATACCAAACGTAAACTCAGTCATACAGACAAAAGATGATGCCTCGAACCCACCATGATCATTAAATAAAGCGTAGAACGAACTTGCGAGACCACCCCACTTGTAAGCATCACCCAAATGCTTAGACAGATCATCAATCATTGTGAGATGTAGAAAAGCTACCACCCTGTTAACTCGTTCATCGTATGCTTTCTCAGCAACTCACCGCGCTTCCTGTTGGTTTACACTAATAAAGATCTCATCATCAAATAACTACCAGAAATTAGAAAATAGAAATCAGATGTGCATTGCGCAACTTCAAGTCAGGCCTGCATTTTTTATGACAGTAAGGTTGTCTATCATGCCTATTAGCAAATACTACCACAAATTAGAAATCATATGCGCATCGCGCGACTTTAAAATAGGCCTTCATTTTCGATGATAGTAAGCTTGTCTATCATGTCTATTAGCAAAACGTTAACTCCTGGTTGTATTGTTCAGTAATAAAGGTTTCGTGTTATACACAACCTGCTACAAACGTTATGTTGTTTAGTCTTCTTACATTACCTATGGATCAGGAATTCTTTTGATTTTTTCCTCGCCGTTGTTCCCTCAAAGCCTACATCTGTAACCAAACCGCATGAATCGCAAATCAGCCAACTTGCTTCGGTTCATATGTTAAAGACACAAAAACTAATAAACATTCATATGCCAACATTACTTAAAAGCAACAATCTTTACTCATTATAGATGGACCCCAAATGTGTAGGCTAAAATAATAATGTCAACCAATAAAAGAAAACATCAAATTAGTCAACCACTTAGCTCTAAGTAACTAATTTAGAACACTCCTTTAAAAAAAATTAATTGCAGTTGAAATATGCTAATTGAACTGCTATTTCCAAATTATTCAATCTAAAAGGAAAAACACAAAAACAGAACACCTACTTTAAATGCTAATAACATTACGGAACCAAAAATAAAATATACATATTTCTCCTTCAACTCCCAAACTCAATTTATAAACTCCCCTCTACCCAAGTTAATCCTATTTTTCCCTTCAGAAGGCAACATTCTCTCTACGACCAACTAAACATCACATTTATCAACATTAATTAATAAACATATATAAGTAAAATAAAAATACAACACACAAAAACGAACCACTATACTTGTACCTAAACATACAATTTTACATGAAAAATAAAAACATTAGGGGCAGCCAAACCTTAGTTGCGATGCCAGCATAATCGAGGGTACATCTTGTTGTAGCTGCTCATAACATCCTGGAGGACAATAGCACATCATAAACCACAAAGAAACACATATCAAGCAACATACCATCAGTAGACTCATTCTCTGAAAACTCCTTCTCTAAGACACAATCAAACATCTTCGCAATACTCCCATCACCGGACTACGGCGCCGACGAATTCACCAAACTGCCATAAAACCGTTATCTGGTCTCCTTATCAGATCTCGCTGAGATCCTTGCGCAACACGAAACAATGATTAAAACAAATATAAGAAGAACAAATCAGTCGTCTTGTATGAAGCTAATCATCGCCAAGTTTTGATCAAGCCTAGTATTTCAAATATAAGCTTAAGGGGGTGTGTTACAGAAACGACATGATCGATATGTTAGCTTTTGTTACGTCTGTAAACAGATAAGACCACTTCTTGAAAAGGAAAAAAAAAACAGATTTACTCTGGGTTTTTGGTTGATCGAAAATGATCAAAGTAGAAAAAAGGTAAAAAAATCTAACATCGTAAAGAAGAACAAATCAGTCGTCTTGTATGAAGCTAATCATCGCCATTGAAGCTGATTTTAGAGAAGATGAAGAAAAGTCATGTGAACAGAGAGAATAATAATAATAATAATAGTAATAATAATAATAATAATAATAATAATAATAATAATAATAATAATAAAGTCAAAGGGATTATTAAAGGAGAGTATGTATATATATAACGGTCTACTCAAATGCTTCAAATCATCTTCTCTAACAAAATTCTTGCTTTCCGTATCCAATTTAGAAAACATGAAAAGACAAATAGTCAAAGTAGAAGTAGTTTGTTCAAATAGGTACATGTTTTCTTTCCCTTAATCAAATGAGTACCACCACACCAGCTCCTGTGTAACTTGTTCATAAAAGTTATAAATTAAATCAAGCATTCATGGCAAACTTAATCCAAAATTAACATCAATTTCATATTATATATATGTTGCTTAATTTTTTCTTCAACACACTACAAAGTACAAACCATTTAGCATGCTACTGACTTGAGAACTACATCATAAATAAATTAAGAGAAGCATACAATTTATCATCGTTCTACACTTCTACCCTTGATATAAAGTGAGCAGATAATAAAAATTTGTATGTTGCTGAGTGTTGATCAAGAAAAACAATATCTCTTGCTTCAATTAATAAAAACTCTAATCAAGAAAAATATGACAGATGTGTTTGATAAATGTTGAACCCTGATCTCGAATAATCGATGACGTGATAAACTATGAAGTAGGTAAGATAGAAAAATTGGAAAATAGTTAAAACACTTAAACCTTAGCACCTAGCTTCCGATGAAGATGGCGGCTCCTCGATGTTGAAGAATTTTAGAGAGAACACACATGCAAATGAGACGTGGGGAGGAGGCGATGGAAGATGGATTAAATTGAATGTTGAAATAGATGGTTTGAAGAATTCGAAGGGTTGATGATTGGGATGGTTTGTGTTTGAAACAGGGAATAGAAGATGCGAATAATAAGATTTTGGGTGTTGCTATTTACACCCACTCTATTACACCCACTCTATACTATCTCTCAATAAATACAAAATATTAATTATCTAAACTACTCTACAACCATCTCAATAAATACAAAACATTAATTACCTAAAATCTTTTATTTATACTTTAACTATTATTCATACTCTTATTTATTTATTACTTTTTTTATTTTTTTTCTAATAAATTAACTTTTTGTAACGTAGGTTTTTTTAACTTTTATAGTTTTTAATTTTTTTTCTAATAATTTTTTTCCTATTTAATGCAACGTAAGTTTTTATTTTCTATTAGTAACAAGCAACACCGTATAAATGTTTTCTCAAATAAAAGCATACATATACAAAAGATTATAAGTTTAAAAAGGATTATAATAATTCAATAAAAAAAACACATCATAGATAAAACTTCAATAACTATAAAAGGTATCACGAGATGATTCATAAACTAACGAAAAACGAGCACCGCGTTGTCAATTGTCACCACTGCCGCATCGCGCGGGCTTCCTACTTATCTTTATTACTAAAATACAATCCCAAAAACACAATTTACGCGTAAAAATTTAAACGTATACAAAAATAAATTGTTTTTACAAATGTGTAAATTTACTGTTTGTACATGTGTACAGTGGCGAAGCTTGGTTCTCAAATCGGAGGGGGCCGTACTTAAATTTTTTCAATCGGTAGTGGCAAATCGGTGGGGGCCGGACTCAACCCGGACTCAATTTACCTACGAAAATCGCAAATTTCCACTACTGCGCAAAAAAAACAAGGGGGGGGGGGGGCAGGGCCACCTCTGGCCCTTATACATCCTTCGCCACTGCATGTGTAAACTGTTTCATTTACACATGTGTAAAAAGTTAATTTGAAAATGTTTTTCCAAGAAAAGATGAATTATTTGGAAAGAAAATTCATTTTTTAATGTTATATTTTGATTATAATTAGGTTTGTATTGAAAAAAAATAATTTTGATTAGTTTTCTTATTTGTTCTCATGGTTCTCACGATATTTAGCGTTCTAAGATACAACATTTTAAGTCATATGCAAGTGTTTCATAAGCTAATAATAAATGGTAAATTAATGGTTTATCAGATTAAAGTTAATAAACTAAAACCATTTATATTTTGTTTTTGTCAAGTTTAATTAGTTATATTAAAAAACATGGTATCGATTTAAAGATTTGACGTGACACGCAAAATATATTTATAAGATAAAGATTATAGAAAAAGTAACTAGATATGAAAATATTTTTTCTACCACATGAGGTAAATAATCACTCAAAGTAATTAATGTTTGATAAAGTTTTAGTTGTTTAATATAATTAATGATGAGAAGAGAACTATTTTCATTGGCCAAACCTAGTCAAATGTAATTAATGAGTAATTAAATTCTATAGAGTGGGTGTAGATGGAAAATAGGGTGGGTGTATTTAGAATATCCCTAAGATTTTTAGGGTTTGAGTTTGAGAAGATACGTAGGGTTTTACGTGATTGAAAAAAAATTAAAAAAAAATTAACACTATCACCTCATCGTGCCACATGGCACATTCAAAGAGGGGTTGGGGCCTCCATTGCACGCCACGTTAGCATATACATTTTCTTTTATATATATAGATAGATATAGATATAGATTAGGTTAAATCATATTTATTTCTTTTTTTAATTGGTTTAGAGTTGCCACATCACATCCTATGTGACATCTCTCAAAAGAGAGATTGCATAAGAGTATGACATGTAGGATTAATTCCTTTGCAATATATATTATATAGATATAGATAACAAATCTTGAAATCTCTTATAAATAGTGGTTTCTTTTCTTTTCTTTATTTTTTTTTGTTTTGTCTTATAGTGTTTTTTTTGTTATCTTTCATTCATTTTGATTTGTGCTAATTGTATGTGTTTTACGTTAGCATGTGGGATAAGTTCGTGTTTGCCTATGACTGAGTTTTAAGTCACGTGGCGTATAAATTTGTATTTTTGTTTCACTATTCCCCCCACTTTTGTCATCATTTGCTTAATATTTAGTACGGTTTTACGACCCCCATGTTGCAGCGGTATAAATTTGCGTTTTTGTTTTAAGAATTTTTCCCGTTTTGTTCATCGTTTGCTTACAAAACACGTGCTGATTGCTACACCCGATGTAGGTATCATGTTGGTGTTGTAATGAACCGAATCGATACTAACTGAAAGTCCGTCGCGAAGCGCGAGGAAATCTCACTGGTTTGTGAATATGAGAGGAAGATTGCTATATATAACTTGCCTCGACTGGAATTTGTGTTGAAGTTCAAAAAAGTTTTACTTTATCTTTGCTCCTTTTCTATTTTTTTTAAAAAATAATATGTTCATACAAGTTTATCCTCTTGATTAAAATAATACATTCATAAAATACTAATAATTTCTTCCTGTATTTTTGTTTCTTTTTAAAAGAAAGCAAAATTTTCTTACATGTTAGTTATGCATATACCCAACACGTATTAACTAGAACAATATCTCACAAAGTTAATAACCCAAAGTGTAAGACAATACATTTAAGGCCACTAGGTTCCTTCATTGGTTTATGTAGTAGTTTCTCATCCTTGATCCAAAAGAAATATACATGTTAACATTAAGACTTCAACATATGAATGTGAGATTAAGTAACTAATAATCATGCATAAATTGTAAATCAAGATTTACCTTATAGTGTTAACGCACGAGGGCAATCAATAACAATGGTAATGGTTTGGGCTTATTGGTGAAGTTGCTTATAAGAGTAACGAGATTTATATAGAGTACTAACTCTTTAAGAAAAGTGTACCAGTTTGTCACATAAATTGTAAGTCAAAGTAGTTGAGGACTTGAGGTATTATATTCAATATTTGAGTTGTCATGTTTTTATGGTTTTCAACTTATTTATCGTGTTAAAGCAACACACTTCAAGTATGATATCTAACTAAAAACAATGTTATATGTTTACCTTTTATTTATTTTATACATTTTAAAATACGGGGAGCATGCAATTCATTGCAAAGAGCTCCCTGGGTTCAAATACCGGCATGACTGGGTGAGGGACGTTTTGTGGGACATCCTGAGAAAAGCTGGGATTTCAGCCAAAAAGGAGGCCCCTGTAAATTTTCTCACAGACCCTGCGGAAGGGAGATCCACCCTACGACCAGCAGATCTGCTTGTCTTTGGTTGGGAGAGGGGGAAACATGCTTGCGTGGACCTCACAGGGGTGTCTCCTTTGGTTGGGTTAAGGGAAACAGGGTTTGTAGCTGGGCAAGCATCGAGAAAGGCGGAATCAAAGAAAATAGATAAGCATGCTAAAGCTTGTGCAGAGAACCAACATGTCTTTATCCCTTTAGCTTTTGATACCTTTGGCTCCCTAGCGCCAGAAGCTATTCGTTTCTTGACTAGGGTCCAACGGGTCGTCCACAGCAATAGTTCATCTCCAGGGGGGCAAGGATTTGTCTTTAGTAGACTAGGGTTCGCAATTCAGAAAGGGGTAGCGGCGCAACTTGTTGCCCGTTTACCTTCTATTGTGATGTAAATTTCGTATTTTGTTTTAATGAAAAATGTATTTGATAAAAAAAAAAATTAAAAGAATTTCTTAGTTTTTTTTTTTATTTAGTAGATTTTTTTTTTTTGAAAATAAACATACTTCTTCATTTCATTACTGTCAAATTACATTAAAACAGGTAGATTGAAAACAAAGCCCTTATGATGCATCTTTAATCTGTTTTAAAGGTTTTGAAACCAAATTTTATTTTCCGTGAACCGGAACCAAGTGGTTGAAAACCTAAACCAAACAATAATCATATTATTATTATGGATTTTTAAGTCATAACACTTGTATGCACTGGCAGACCTACATTGGGGTTATGTGTTAGATTATATTAATTAAAACATAAGGTATAAACACAAAATATAATCATGTGTACCTGATTTGCTTAACTGTTCAGGAACCTCAGTAATGGAAGACACCATCATCTTGATTGGGTTCCCTTTAGGGTATGCAGTTCTGATGGTTTATGTGTTCTTGAGTTATGAACACATTGAGAGAGAGAGAGAGAGATAGGGGATGGCTAATGGTGTTATGTTGTTATAATTGTGTGTCAACCCTAATCTCATAATATCTCTCCATATTTATACATACCCAGGGGACACCCTAATAAGGCCCATCTAATGATAGTCCGCCCATCAAACACGTATCTGTTATTGGGCTTAGGATAATATTAATAATTGATCATCATAATATAAATGATTATAATGGCTATCGATAAATATACAAACGTTATGTATATTTATTCCAACATTCTCCCACTTAGCCGAGTAATCATTTATTATGAGTATTACGTAAGTCTGCAGAGATAATACTCATTTTAGTTCTAAACCCAAAATGTAGCAGAGAAATACAGTCGTTAAGTCTTTATTCGACTTAGGACCACTGAAGGGGTAGGGACCCAAATTCACTTGGCCCCTACCCAAAAGTCAAAGCCCAAAGATGAGAACGGGGACACCAGGCCCAAACAATCCTAACGAGGCCAACTATGGGCGAGTGAAGCCCACTGGATGCGGACGCGGGTTAACCAACCAAGAAGCGGGTTGCAACCAATAACAGCGGATGCAACACGGAAACCCGCTAAGGCTTGCAGGATAACACCTTAAGCAGACACGTGGCAATATCACATACGATCGTACAACAGGGTACGAGCCAATCAAGCACCAGCGACGTGTGGCAAGGAGCATGCTGCACGATCAACCAGCAGGGGATGCACACGTGTCCAGGGTCAAGCCCGCAGGGGACAAACAGTACGTCTCCTGTGCATGTCAACCAATAAGAATACACGGGACCACCTCAACAAGGATCTCCACTAACGAAGGCCTACAGAGGGGACAATAGTACACTCGGAGGCCAATCATATTTGCCCAGGTCTGCGACCAATCACAAGACGACACGTCATAGGAAAGGTACGATCATTCTCTATGATTTCCTACCTGTCGTATAATATCTCTTGTTGGGCCTAATCTGTAACATCGCAAGAATTTCCCCTAATTTTTCTACGTAAAAGCCTTACTACATACGCTATCCCTAACACACAATTTATATATATATATATGTATATATATAGTAATAATAATAATAAAAAAAAATGATGATGATACATAATTAGTTGGTTTTGCCCAACCAACACATTGGCCCACACCAAACCCACCTTAAACCTTCCTTTGTTCGGAGCCCAGAAGTGTTCCGGCCCACTTAACCGGCCCACAACATAGATCCGGCCTAATCCTTTCTTAATCACACTGGGTTATTTAAAAAAAAATAGTGTTCCAACCGGGTTTCGAACCCGAGTCAAACCCACGCACACTCACCCTCACAACCAGCTGATCTAGAAGCCTTATCTGTTTTAAACTCAACCGTTTATAATTATATAATGTGATTTATTGTGACAGTTGACTACGAAAAGTCAACTGTGATCCTCGATCACCATAATCATCATCACTTAACGCGTAATCAATCCAGTTTAGGAAGGTTTACTTGATTACCGGCCATCATTGAGTCTTCACGCGGCTAATCAATTATCAATTCTTACCAATTTCGTGACATTGACGCGTCAAACATTAAAACGAGGTCAACATATTGCCAAATCGAGCACCAGACCATTATAGTATAAATTGAAAGTTTCTGGACCTTCTAACCTCGCCGAACAATCCCTCTCCACCTCCAATTTCGATTAACAACCCTCTGTTAGTGGTTTTCTGTTCGCATTTTGACCCGAGCCTTGACCGAGCAAATTTGTATCAAATCGAAACTGTAAGTTTAATTTCTTGTGTGGGATTCGTTAATCGGCGTATGCACAACGTTAACCCCATGATTAATTGGGTTAACGTTGTGAGATTTGAACGATTAAAAACCTAGGGCTCGATCGATGTTAATTTGGGGAAGAACACTAGGTTTGTTTACGTCATTTATATTTAATAAACAAGAAACAAACACAACCATCGATCCAGACCAGATGGTTGTGTCTGTTGCGTTCCACCCGAGCCACCCGGGTTCGAGTCCCGGCAGTGGCGTGTTTTTTTTCTTTTTTTTTTTAGTTTTTAAAACAAAACAATTATATATAAAACATATAATGTTATAAAATCGTTTTTAAATATTAAAACTGTTCTAAAAATTCTAAAAATTTTATTTTTAGTTAATCTGATATAAATGTTCCACCTAAAATTTTTAGTTTTCAAAAATTAATTTATTTAATATATATAATAATTAGATCAAGTTTATTCTATTTTATTTATAAAAATCTATAAAAATATCAAAACGATCTTATTAATTTCCACAAAAATTATTCTAAGTTTATATAACAATAAACTTTTCTGAAATAATTTTTATTTCAGAAAAATCGTTTATTTAATATTTTTAATCAATTTTTGTTAGTTTTAATCATAATAAAATCATAATAAATCCAATTTTTGATATTTTTGCACCAAAAATTTATACAATTTATTTCTGAACATTTAGAATAGAAATATAATTTTTAAACTAATAATTCTTTAATTTTAGTATTTTTAAATTATTAAAGTTAAAGTTGACAATTTATAATAAATAGATTTAATAATCTATTTTAAAGAAAATAATTTTATAAAAAAATATTTTTATACTTTAAACACATTATTGTGACCATCTTAAATTTAATTTTCATAAAAAAATTTTTGGTTATTTATTTACTAAATTTCTCTCAATTGGCGAATATTTTTAATATTAATCAAACGAGCAATTATCCCCAATTCGAAGCCCTAGAAACTTATACATTTGTAGACTTGATAGACTTAGACATATTTATTACCTCATTATAGGGTGATACTTGATACATTTGGGCAACACAATTATCCAAATTTCTCAACAGATATAACATTTTACCAAGGTGAGTTTTACATAGCCCCTTTTCTATTTATCACCATTTTTGGGGTGAAACATGTTACAACAATATTTATGCAATTCAATCATCAATGTGTCTATGTGTATTTCTATGTTGCATTATGTCTTGAACATGACTAGGGTAAGCACAATTCTAGCATAAACATTCATCAGCCAAACGGTATACATTGATAGATCTATTGGACTGACAATCCCACCCGGATACGTGCCTCCTACAAAGGCTACGTGGGTGTTTGTTACTGCAATATAAACGAGTGAACCATGAGCGTATGGGATGTACCACAATTACAACAGTCAACAAGGTTGATTATGCACTCGATTTACTTCTAGTATGTTTTCGCATATGGACTAGATTGCCATGACACATGAATTGCACAACAATTTTATTCTATTATCAAAACCTATGTAATTCTCACCAACTTTTGTTGACCCAAAAACATTTTCAACTTAACATGTTTCAGGTTCTACTTGCTTGAGGATTTGAATTGATGCTTGAAGATATGTGTATAGTTTTATTCAATTTGATGTACAAATTCTAGAACAATTGTATGTAATTATTTTAAATCATTTAATGGAATTTATTATTCACCATGAGCTACTGAACAATCATCAAAACGTGACATCCCGATGTTTCCGCCATCGGTTGGGGTGTTACAGATTGGTATCAGAGCCATGGTTATAGGGAATTAGGTTATTAGAAAAATAATCTAGTCTATAACCATAGGATTTAATCAGTACTTGCTTCTTTTACTTGCTATTCTCTATCTCCCTCCTACTTCTCATCTCTACTTTCATCCCTACAAGAAGGCTGCTCTCCATCACCAGAACTACTCTTAGACTAATAAGACAAATTCCTCAGGTTTAACCTGAACCACCTTGAGATCTCGTCGAAGTTCTAGATTTTGATAACGAACACGTGCAATCTGGAAGGGTGAACGCCTGTATTCTGAGTCTTCTGTCTAGGCTGGCATTGCGCATATATCCCAATCAGACGAGGGGCCCGGATGCCTACCTGGGAATTCTCGGGATGAGTGTTCACTTATAGGCTAAAGCATGTCTTCATATGTTATTAGAATTTGGAATCTTTGATAAGTCAACGTTTTCGTTTATTCGTTTTAACTAATGAATAAATGATTACATTCCTCATATAATCTCATTCATTTCATTGTGTCTCATACAGATCATGCCTCCTCGTCGCAGCAGTCGTCTTAACAATGGTGGCAATCAAGATGACGCTGTTAGCAACAACCAGAACGCTAACCACAACAACAACAACAATAACGGTTTCGATGCTCAATTAGCTGCGATCATTTCTCAACAAATGGCGCAACAAATGGCAACCCTGGTTCCTAATTTGGTGGCTCAAGCCATCCAGATGAACAGCAACGGTAATGGCAACGGGAGCGGTAACGGAAACGGTAATGGAAACGGGAATGGAAATGGAAATCACAACGGGAATGGACTTCCAGCCTGTACCCTTAAACACTTTAATTCCTGTAATCCCCCAAAGTTCAGTGGAGAAGAAGGAGCTACAGGACTCCTACAATGGTTTGAGGGTATTGAGAATACCTTCATCAACAGTGAGTGCCTCGACAATTTTAAAGTCCGTTATGCCATGAGTGTTCTTCATAAACGAGCACTCACCTGGTGGAATGAAGAAAAACGCACTCGCGGAGCTGAAGCTGCACTAGCCTTAACTTGGGATCAAGCTAAAGACATTATGAAGGCAGAGTTCTGTCCTCGTAATGAAATTAAGAAGCTGGAAGATGAATTTCATGATCTTGCTCAAGACAGTGGGGAAAACCCTTAACTGGGCCTCAGCCCACCGGGTAAGTTAAGGGTAAATGTCGAGGCCCGTGTGGAACCTATATAAGGAGCACTTCGTCTCCTTGAAGAGGGCATTCAGTCCCTGAAGAACACACTTTGGCCGACCACGTTTTTGTGTCTGCTAAGTAGAATCCTCTGGATTCGAGGCGGTCGCCCCACACCGGATACATTTGTTTTTCAGGTCACCACTGTCAAGAAGCCATCCATTCTAGTGAAGGATATCACCTGTGGAGACAAATCATCCTCACTCACAACCGAGGTGAACTTTGTTTCTTCATTGGCGCCATCCGTACCGGCTAGAGCAACACCCTTTTCAATCTTTCAACTAGAAGAATGGCTAACGAGGAAACTTCAAGGAAGGCTCAAGGATCACCCGTCATCGAGGACGATGATGAAGAAAAATCAGAGGGGACTCCTCCGGCCACAGTTACAAAGACAGCCCACAAGCCAGTGAGAAAGGTTGGTGTCGGCCAGGCGGTAGCTCAGCACACTGTCGACTTCGACGATGACGAAGCTAACGAAGAAGAAGACCCAGACGAATGGCTCTTCAAACAACAAGCACAGCTCACTGCAGGTTACCAAAAACAAGTAATGCAACAAGCACAACAACGAGTCCAAAAAACGCTCAACTTCGACACCAATCACAAGGCTTCAGGGGCAGCAAACAAGAACAAAACAACAAGCCGTCCCTATAAAGACAACACAGTCGGGAGTCGTAGCGGAGGCCGCGGGAAGGGCTCCCGTAGCCAGGGCAACGTTCCCACCGAGGAGGAGGACGGCTATGAGTCCAGCTCACAGGCAGAAGGTGATGACGATTTAGTCAAACCTTATAGGCCGAAAGACTTAGCAGAGAAGTCAAAATTCTGCGCCCGCGTGGCGCTGGCACCAATACCGGCAAAGGCGAAGTTACCAAGTAGCATCGGTAAATATGATGGAATACGCGACCCAGACGATCACGTACATGATTTCCGCACTGCGACACACAGTCAGAACTGGCCAATGCAGGTATGGTGCCACCTTTTCGCACAAACACTAATGGGTGCAGCCAGAGTATGGTTTGACAACCTTCCGACGGGTAGCATCTTAGACTTCGACGACTTGCTGTCCAAATTCTCGCTCCACTTTTCCCATCAGCGGAAGCATAAGAAGGACAAGGCACACATCCTACTCTGCGCTAGGAGAGATAACGAGGCAGTCGAAGACTACATCACCCGGTACACGCGGGAGGCGATGCAAATAGGGTGCGGAGAAGAACTCACACGAGCAGCCTTCATCCACGGGGTCAATCACGATGACCTAATGAAATGCCTCACAGGAAAGGACAGAATTCCCGAATCTTGGGATGAAGTGATCAAAGCGGCAAAAATCTACGCGTCGTCAGAGAAATCTTTCCGCCATTCCCGTCAGCATCAGTACCCTAACAACCACGGAGGCCGCAGGGATAAAGGCAAGCAATCAGTTTGGTCGCGTATCTCCGGCTCCACAGAGGAAGGCAAGTATTCCGCACAACAAGATGCCCGCCAGATCATCAACAACAAACACACCCGCGACGGGCGGGGGGGGGGGGGGATCTAAGAAAAACACGGAATGGACACCGCTGACAAAAACGCCGTCACAGGTACTCGCCACCGAGCAGCATAACTTCAAGGAACCCCGCCCACTTGGCAAGCGGAGAAACGTAGACACTAGAAAACGGTGTGATTATCACAATGACTTTGGGCACAACACGGATAACTGTTACAGCCTCAAGATGGAGATCGAATCCGCTCTAAAGTCCGGACAGTTGGGACATCTAGTCAAGAACGTACAGCATAACGGCCGCGGCCGCGAGAATGACGACCACGGGGAAGGCCCGAACAAGAGGATACGCAACTTGCAAACCCACCTCATTGAGCGTGTTCCCAAGCACACTTGCCACATGAGCGGCAAGGGAACCAACGGACAAAGGCGAAACAAACGCCAATTGATAGAATCTAGCGACGATTCATGGAAAGAACAGCCAGTTATCCTGCCCCACTGTCAAGGGAGGATCATCCTCCACATCGCCGCTCATCATCACAGGGGTATTTGGTCATTATCGCACTCCGTACATGTTTCTTGACCAAGGTAGCAGCGCGGATATAATGTACGACCAATGCTTCAATCAGCTCGATGAGGAGGACAAGAAACGCCTGGTTCCAGTGAGCGAACCAATATCAGGTTTCATCCACGAATCGATAATGCCTCGAGGCGTCATCACATTTCCGGTTACCTGGTCGGATGGTAAGCTATTGCGGACAGAAGAATGTGAGTTCATGGTACTCCCAGTAACCTCGGCACACGATGTACTGATCGGAAGAGAAGGCCTCGCCAAATTCAACAGCAATGCCTCCACTCCTCACCAAATGGTCGGGTTCCCAACCCGCAAGGGAGTGGCGTTCATTCGAGGCAACCGCCAGTGTCATGCAGCGGATGTTCCGAAGCCAGCAAAGTCCGCCAAAAAGCCAAGCCAGTCCGAGCCGGAAAAATGGGTACTCAATCCATGCTTTCCAGAACAAACCGTCACAATCGGACCCGCATTGTCAAACACGGTGCGGACTCACCTAAAACAACTGCTAATCAAGAACAAGGACGTTTTCGCGTGGACACCCGCGGATATGGTCGGAGTCCCTCGAGAGACAGCAGAACATAGACTCGCCACATACAAGTCAGTTGAACCAGTGGTGCAAAAGAAGCGAAGCATGGGACCAGAGAAAACGAAGGCAATGCATGAGCAAGTCACGGAGTTATTGAATGCTGGCATACTTCGTCCGGTGAAATACCAAACATGGGTCGCCAACCCCGTAATGGTTGCCAAAGCGAACGGAGGGTGGCAGATGTGCGTAGACTACAAAGACTTAAACAAAGCCTGCCCGAAGGATTGGTACCCACTACCCGAGATAGACTTGAAAGTCGACTCTCTAGCTCCTTTTCGTTTCAAATGCTTTCTTGACGCCTACAAGGGGTATCACCAAATCCAAATGGCGAAAGGCGACGAGGACAAAACCGCGTTCAGGACAAACATGGGCACTTTCTGCTATACCAAGATGCCTTTCGGACTCAAAAACGTGGGAGCCACGTACCAACGCCTCATGGACTCAGTCTTCGCCGCACAGATCGGAGTCAATCTGGAGGTATACGTGGATGATCTCGTAATCAAAAGTGTAGAGGAGGATCAAATGCTGACCGATATACAGAAAACATTTGACCAATTACGACAGGTCCGCATGAAGCTGAATCCCAGCAAGTGTTCCTTTGGCATGGAAGAAGGCAAATTCTTGGGGGTTGTAGTGACGAAAGAAGGTTTTCGAGCAAATCCTGAAAAGGTGCAGGCAATAGAGCGTATGCCCTCGCCAGCTTCAGTAAAAGAAGTACAAACCTTGATGGGCCGTCTCGTGGCCCTGAACCGCTTCTTGTCAAATTACGCATCAAGGTCATTCCCATTCGTGAGCACGCTCCGCAATTGCTTGAAGAAAACAAATTTTAAGTGGACACCCGAGGCGGAAACCGCGTTCCAGGACATGAAACAGTGCCTCATGAATCTGCCGACGTTAACAGCCCCGCGGCCCAAGGAACCTCTAACACTATACCTGGCAGTCGCAGACAAGGCGTTCGGTGCAGCCTTGCTGGTAGATCGGAAGGGCGTACAAACACCCGTCTACTATGTCAGCCGGACACTGTTAGACGCAGAGACACGCTACTCAACCATGGAGAAGCTCGTCTTAGCTCTGGTCCACGCTTCACGACGCCTGCGGCGATACTTCCAGGGGCATCCAATAAATGTGCTCACAGACTACCGCATAAGCGATGTCCTGAAAAAGCCAGAACTTTCGGGAAGGTTAGCAAAGTGGGCAATCGAGTTGGGAGAACATGAAATCTTCTACAAACCACGACCAGCCATCAAAGGGCAAGTTTTGGCGGATTTCACGACAGAGGTCCCCGCCGACAAGGTAGCAGAATGTCTGACAGAGCAAGATCCACCCCCGCCGACGGCCGAGAACGACAAGTGGTCGCTTTACACTGACGGTGCGAAGAGCGATGACGGCGCGGGAGCAGGATTGCGGCTCATCAGCCCGGACGGCGCCGAATTCACATATTCCATCCGCTTGAATTTCGAAAGCACAAACAACGAGGCGGAATACGAGGCCCTGCTCGCAGGCCTCAGAATCGCGGATAAGATGGGTGCCCGCTTCCTCGACGGGCATGTGGACTCGATGCTCGTAGCTGCACAAGTAAATGGACAATATGAGGCGAGGGATAGCAAGATGGCTCTGTACCTGGAACAGACTAAGAAGCTCATGCAGCAGTTCGCACATTGCAAGATCCTCCACATCAATAGGAGCGAAAACAAACCCGCTGACGCCCTAAGTAAAATGGCAGCCTCCGTTTTCGAGCACATAGCAAAGGACGTCAGGGTTGAGGTCTTAAACACACCATCCGTATCCGCACACCAAGTGAACGTTGTTCAAGTAGGCACACCGTCATGGATGACCCCGATAATCGCTTACCTGACAAATGGTTCCCTGCCAGCAGACAAGTATGAGGCACGGAAAATCCAACACAAGGCCATGCATTATCAAGTGTTAGACGGTACCTTATATAGACGATCGTACTTGGGACCCTTATTAAGATGTGTTGACACGGAGAAGGCTATGTTCCTAGTCAAAGAGGTGCACGAAGGGATCTGTGGTTTACACGCAGGACCAAGGATGGTAGTTGCAAAACTGATGAACGCGGGATATTATTGGCCTAGCATGCATGTTGATGCCGTCAAAATACTCCGCAAGTGCTACGCCTGTCAACGCCATGCTCCAAGCACATTGCGTCCCAAGAACGATTTGGTGCCAGTAACGTCTGCATGGCCGTTCCAGAAATGGGCGATAGACATAGTGGGACCATTCCCCACAGCCCCGGGAAATGTTAGATACCTCATTGTGGCAATCGACTATTTCACAAAGTGGATCGAGGCAAAGCCACTAGTATCTATCGATGCCCGCACAGTGAAGCGTTTCATTTGGGAGTTTATCATATGTCGGTTCGGCTTACCAATGAGTATCGTCAGTGACAACGGCTTACAATTCACCGATCAAGGGCTCCAAGAATGGTTAACAAGTATGGGGGTTGAACAAACCTTCACATCTGTGGCTCACCTGCAAGCCAATAGACAAGTCGAGCTAGCAAACCGTAGCATCGTGGATGGAATCAAAGCTCGTTTGAACACTAGGCGGATAGGTTGGGTTGACGAAGGACCAAACGTCCTATGGGCACACCGCACGCTAAACAAAACCAGCAACGGTGAGACACCCTTCAGCTTAACGTATGGTACCGAGGCTATGATCCCCGCCGAAATCGGGTGCCCATCCGCACGCGTCCTGTTGGCCTCAAAGACCGACAACGACGCCGAATTACGCCTCAACTTGGACCTTTTGGAGGAACGAAGAGGGCTGGCGGCACTCAAGGAAGCCAAATACAAGCGACAGTTGGAACACTACTATAACGCCCGGGTTAAAAAGGCGCAGTTCCAAGTAGGCGATTTCGTGTTTCGTCTCAACGAAGCATCGACGGCAGAAACCCCCAGAAAACTCGCACCAACCTGGGAAGGCCCATACAAAGTCCAAGAAGTACTTGGAAAGGGTGCATACGCACTAGAACGCCTAGACGGCACTGCAATCCCAAGATCATGGAACGCGGCCCAGCTGCGTATTTGTTACATGTAATGGTGTTAGTCACAACAATATCATGTAATGGCCCAAACCGGCTTTACGCCTTATCAATGATACACATTTGCTGTTTAACTTAAATTTCATGTATAATGTTGATAACGTCAATAGTAACACCAAAGAGGCACGTTGGCGTTTTCACGCAACGTAGCCACCTTGGCGTTTTCACGCAACGTAGCCACCTTGGCCCGCGAAATTTGCCTTCATAGACAACTCATCGCGGGCTAAGCAGATCAGAGGCACGTTGGCGTTTTCACGCAACGTAGCCACCTTGGCCCGCGAAGTTTGCCTTCATAGACAACTCATCGCGGGCTAAGCAGATCAGAGGCACGTTGGCGTTTTCACGCAACGTAGCCACCTTGGCCCGCGAAGTTTGCCTTCATAGACAACTCATCGCGGGCTAAGCAGATCAGAGGCACGTTGGCGTTTTCACGCAACGTAGCCACCTTGGCCCGCGAAGTTTGCCTTCATAGACAACTCATCGCGGACTAAGCAGATCAGAGGCACGTTGGCGTTTTCACGCAACGTAGCCACCTTGGCCCGCGAAGTTTGCCTTCATAGACAACTCATCGCGGGCTAAGCAGATCAGAGGCACGTTGGCGTTTTCACGCAACGTAGCCACCTTGGCCCGCGAAGTTTGCCTTCATAGACAACTCATCGCGGGCTAAGCAGATCAGAGGCACGTTGGCGTTTTCACGCAACGTAGCCACCTTGGCCCGCGAAGTTTGCCTTCATAGACAACTCATCGCGGGCTAAGCAGATCAGAGGCACGTTGACGTTTTCACGCAACGTAGCCACCTTGGCCTGCGAAGTTTGCCTTCATAGACAACTCATCGCGGGCTAAGCAGATCAGAGGCACGTTGACGTTTTCACGCAACGTAGCCACCTTGGCCCGCGCAGTTTGCCTTCATAGACAACTCATCGCGAGCTAAGCAGATCAGAGGCAGGTTGACATTTTCACGCAACGTAGTCACCTTGGCCCGCGAAGTTTGCCTTCATAGAACAATTCATCGCGGACTAAGCAGATCAGAGGCACGTTGGCGTTTTCACGCAACGTAGCCACCTTGGCCCGCGAAGTTTGCCTTCATAGACAACTCATCGCGGGCTAAGCAGATCAGAGGCACGTTGACGTTTTCACGCAACATAGCCACCTTGGTCCGCGAAGTTCGCCTTCAAAAAGCAAGGTACTACAGACTGAGCGGATCAAAAGGCAAACATGGACATGGGCTATGTAAACAACAAACAAATGATAAAGCCATAATATTAAGTCCATTTCATATAATACAAACATCAACAAAACATCGGGCATCCGGGTACATAAGCAAAAAATAAGCCCCGTAGGAGCACAACATAGATGCCCGATAATCCTAACTATTACATACATCATCAAAAGAAACAACCAAGGGACGCCAACGCCTAATCTAAGACGATAAGATGGGCCCACGAATCGCCGTTGTGACGGAACCAGACCTTAGGGGTAGGTCGGACCACCGCAGGGCAGGCCAAGACGGCCGTCGGCCGATCACTGGAACCCACGGAGGAGGAACACTCCGCGGCGATAAGCTGCCCACAAACTTCAGCCAGGGCCTTCATACGCCGCTCCCCAGCGGCGGAGCTCTCGCCGGTGGCCGGAAGCACAGCTCCGCAGCCGCTTGCATACAAACGTTGGCCAAGATCTTCATCCTGTTCTCCGGATCGACCGAGCCAGTCATCACTTCCGGTGGGTTAGCCGGATGAACTCCACTCCTAAGAGTTAATAAACACTCAACCACTAGGGCTTCTTCAGCTGCATCACCGGAAACTCTTCCACACGAACGGAGATTAGCCATTGTGATGAGAAACAAGGGAGAAGAGAAAAAGAAAAGAGGGAACGAATCAATGGGCAAATCACCACAAACTAACCCTATTTATATACAATTAAAGGGGATGATCATGAGTCGCCATTAATGCAGGAGGTCACTTCAATTGACAAGTGGTGACAAGTGTCACCTGCAGCCGTCTGTCACGCCGTCAGAAGTCATTAATGACTGACGGCTGACGCCTAAGATCCCTAGAACAATCATGACAAGAAAGTTGAAACGACATGCATAAACGAAAAGGCACAAAGCATACAAAGCGTCATAACAAAAAACAAATGTTCAACATGCAAAATTCAAACAAGTTAAAAGGGCCAACACTCATTCTTCCCCAAAGTCTACGCGGTCAATAAAGTCGTCCTCTGGATCGTCATCAAGCGGAGCAGAGGAGGTGCCCGCATCTGGAGGAGCGGTTGAGGTCCCTTCACCACGAAGTGCCGCCGCTACCCGAGCCGCCTCTTCTTGAGCTTCCCTCTCCTTCTCGACCCGCGGCTCTTCCTCAGCCTCCTCAAAAGCAGCGCGAAGCAGCCGCACCCCGTTGGTCGATTTGGCACACTCCGCGATCACGTCCATCACGGGGAAAGTTAACTCATCGTACGCGGCAACTTCTGCATCATACTCCGCTTCCGCATCGACGTCACGGTAAGGATTATCTTCTAAGGGACGCCCGCTAAGACAGAAATCGAACCCTTGTTTAAAGCCAAGAACCGCACCGAACTGCTTTGATTTCTCCAACAAGCGGGCAACCGCCTGAACCAGTGCCGGTTCCTCCCACACGCGGGAAAACACCTACAACGCAAAAAATGAATAAATAAAATAAGGGGTCAGAAACCGCAACAACATAACAAAGTAATCAGAAAGACGCTAGAAACACATACCCCTTGAAGCCCAGTGGTCATCAACCAGTTCACATCGTTCAACGCCTCTTCATGACCCTCTTGGGCAACACGCAACATCTCCTGGGCACTGTCGCGGGAGATAGAAAGATCCTGGACGTCAGTACTAAGAGCCTTCTTCTCGTCACGAAGGACGTCAATCTCACGCTTCAGTAGAACGATATCATTCTCCAGTCCCGACACCCGGGTAGCTTGCACCAATACCTCTTCCTCCTTCTGGGCTAAGTCAGCACGCGCGGCGGAGGTCTCGGATTTTTCCTTATCCAGATCAGACTCCTTCGCCTCCAAAGCAGCCTTGAGGCGGTCAACTTCACCTTCCAGCCCCCGCACACGGTCCCGTTCCTTGGCTATGATGAGATTGGTGGCTTCACAGGAGGCCTTCCACTCCTGAAAAGACTTGGCATGGCGCTCCTCGGAGGATTTGGCTTGCGCCAAAGCATCTGATAAGGCCTTAGACTGAGCAACACAATCCTTGTTGTGCTTGTCAAGCACATTCTTAAATGCTGCTTTGCGCACCGCTAATTCCTGTTCAGCCTGCGTCAATGCCTGGTACCCGCGCCGAAACTCACTCAACGTAGCGGCAGCCATAGCCAAACCGGCGGCACCATCTTGAAGAAGGGCCAACCGGTCCCGCTTAGCAGTGTACGCCCGCTCCGCGGGAGGTATGGAGCCCAGCAACCATTCCTCGCAAGTATCTATTTGGAAAAAACGACCGTCTTCACGCACAGACAAGTCGGGGCGGTACACTGGCCCGGTAGCAACATCTAGTCTAAGCCCACCAGAGGCTACCCCCGTAGTATCAGCCCTTTTGGGGTTACTGCTGCTAGAAGGCATAGGCTCCTTCACCGACCCACCGCCATCGCTACCACCCGCCGTGTGTAACACCCCAACCGATGGCGGAAACATCGGGATGTCACGTATTGATGATTGTTCAGTAGCTCATGGTAAATAATAAATTTCAATAATTAATTTAAATACATTACATACAATTGTTCTACAAGAATTTGTACATTAAATGAGAAATACTAAATATGCATCTTCAAGCATTAACTCTAAACTCCAAGCAAGCTATAACCTGAAACATGTTAAGTTTGAAAATATTTTGGGTCAACAAAAGTTGGTGAGAATTACATAGGTTTTTGATAATTGAATAAAAATGATGTGCAATTCATGTGTCATGTCAATCTAGTCCATATGTGAGAACATACTAGAAATAAATCGAGTGCATAATCAACCCTTGTGACTGTTATAAAATGATACATACCATACACTTATGGTCCCAATGAATATGTTATGCGATAACAAACACCCACGTAACCTTTGTAGGAGGCACGTATCCGGGTGGGATTGTCAGTCCAATAGATCTATCAATGTATACCGTCGGCTGATCAATGTTAATGATTATGCTAGAATGGTGCTTACTCTAATCATGCTCAAGACATAATGCAACATAGAAAACACATAGACACATTGATGATTGAATTGCAATGATAATGTTATAACATGTTTCACCCCAAAAATGATGATAAATAAAAGGGGCTATGTAAAACTCACCTGAAATTCACTGTGTAGGTACTAGCAAAACAATAGTCTGAACTTCAATTAATTGAACATCTTGTATCCTATTACAATCAAATGATGTCTTAAATTCTAATGCAAATAAGCTTGTTTCATTAATCGATTGTATAGATAGTTTATTCAACTACCTAGACTCGCATTGCACTAATGCGCGTCTTAAAGTGTGTATGACATAACGAACCGATTGTACTTGGTTTAGTTGTTCGAATGTATGCGTGTGTATATAGTTATTGAAAATAAATACCTTAATATGGTATACGAAGTCGCATCTTGAAATTATTGTTAAAGCAACATTTTTGGCTAATGCAAACATTACTAGTGTAACTCGACTCGCGTTTCAATTTGTTTTCGAAGACCGGTTAATATTTGTACCGTTATGTTTATATATATACATATTAATAACTATATTTTTATGTACGCGTATCTCTATCATGACATGAAAAATTGGGATAGTGTCCATTTGTAAAACGTAGCTTTATTACAAAACATGACAGATTTGAACGCCCGATATGTTTATATTTTATAAAAATTTGGGCAGAGTCTCCTCTGTTTTTGTAAGAAACCAGACGACGCAAGTCGTCCATTTTATCTCAAAACATCAATTGTCCAATACACTACACATAGTTTAACTTTCAAAAGCAATATTAAGCGAATAAAGTATACTTTTCGACAAGTAACATTTATATATTAAGTAACTCTTTTTTTGACGTCTCGAAAACAAATAATAAGTCGACTAGTATTAAACTTGAATAATAGTGTTAATAATATAAATTTGGTTATAGGTTAGTCGTTAAAATAATACACACGAGTACAAGATAGTCCGAAAATAAATAAAATAGTTTTACTACAAGTCGGTTCAGTTCGCGAGTTAGATTTTTTTTATTCGCACTTATTTACATATAAATAAATATTGTAAATATAACAAGGCAATTACGAATAAATTATACCGAATGTTAAAACGCGTGTTCCGCCACGTGAACTCTTCTTGGTCGGCGCGTTGACTGGATCTGGCCAGTTGACTCAGTTTGACCAGTTTGGACTACGGTTGACTCGAGCAGAACTTGACTGAAACTGGCCTGTTGGTTCACATTTCGACAATTCAATCCACTCGAAATGGTAAGAGTATAATGAACTGATCCATAGTTGAGGACAACCAAATATCTTATAACAGGAATCAAAGGAACTTACAAATCGGAACCACACGTGACAGATCTCATCTCCGACCCGGTCCACCCGAAGCTGAACTGAAACACAGACACAAGACCCGAACGAAACCCGTCTCCGGTCACCAATCCTAGTCTAAATCGGAACCTGCAACCCGGAAAAACAAACAGATCGGGAAACTTGTTGCTGTTGTTGCGTCGCCACTGGATGGCCAGGAGGAGGCCCGCTGCTGTTACGTGGAAGGAGAGGAACAACGAGGGCAGCGTTGGGGTTGCAGCTTATTGAGGGGAGGAGAAAGAGGACGATGGGGGTGATGATGGTTGATGGCGACGGCATCTGGGTGAGAGAGAGGAGGCTGAAGGTGGTGGTTCGGGTGGTCTGCGCGGGTGGTGGTGGTCCTTGTGACTGCCGCCGCTGCCTATTTAGGGGAAGGAGATGATAGACAGACGAGGTAGGGAGGAGGTGAATGATTCGGGTGGTTGTTAGCGTGAAGGAGGAGAGCAGGGAGATGAATAAAGGAGTTTTTTTTTTTGATGGTGGACTGTGGTGGTCGGCGGCGGCGGTGGCCGCCGCTGTGTATAGCGTGAGAGATTAGGGAGAGATGAGAGGGAGAAGGAGGATCTTGTGTGGTTCTATTCAGCAGTGGCAAGAAGAGATGGTTTTAATGGGGTGTCTAGGGTTATGGTGAGGAAGAAGGTGGGAAGGGATAGGTGTATGTGAAGAAGAAGAAGAAGAAGATAATAAGATATTATATAGGTAGGGTTGGTTAGGTGGACACCGCGTATACGAACTCGTTACCGACTCGGGTCTCGTTTATGAATTAAACTCGTTTAATCAATAGAATAATTATATTATGTAATTTATTTATATAAACCGACATAGGTCTAGTATTTATTATATATATATATATATATTATTAATATTACTATTGTTGTTGTTATTATTATTATTATAAATAAACAAATAAATAAAATCACAAAAAAAATAAAATAAAGATAGATCGTTATTGGGGAAAAAAAATTTTATACGTTTTGAATTTATGCTAACGTTAAAATTCTGTACTATTTAAGAATGTTTTGAAATTATCAAAAGAGAATTTTAGACATGATTATACTTGTACAAAAGAGGTATAATATAGGCATAGTGGTGATTTTACTAATTTAAAAATTGGGAAAAACTTCGTGATGTTACAGTCTCCCCTACTTTTGGAAACTTCGTCCCGAAGTTATTAAGAGTATGGGTTGAGAGTGATTGGGTAGTAATTAGGGTAATTGTGGTTTGGAAACATTGGGTTAAGGCACAACATGAATTTATAGGTAATAGAGTAAACTATTTCGAATAATTTGGATAAGAGTTTTGATATGTGTGAGTTTATTGACTATGGAAAGACTAAATGAATTACTAGGTAACTAGCGTTTATAATTGATTAGCTACCGAAAAACGTTGATAGAATTTCACACCACCTTAACGTACCTGTAGATTCATGATTACGTTCCGGACCGCAATCACCAATTTACCTTACATTAGGGTTTTGTGTCCTTCTATAACTCTAAACACACATGTAAAGATGCAATTAACCTTGTTATTGAGTCATATACATTGTAATTGTATCCAAAAATGAGTCCAACTGTTGAGCAGGAAAAAAAGACTTCTACCAGTCAGTGAGTAAGAACCTCTACCGATTGTTGAGCAGGTACGATAGCCTCTACCAGTCGTTGAGCAGGTTATTAGAACCTCTACCGACTGTTGAGCAGGCATGATGACCTCTACCAATCGTTGAGCAGGTTGTTAGATACTCTACTAACTGTTGAGCAAGCACTTCATCCTCTACCAGTTGTTTGATTAAGTGTAACAATTGTTTTTGATTTAGCACGTAAGTTGCAAGTTGTTAATATATACATGTAGCGAGTTTGTAAATGCATCAAGTATCAAGTATAGCATGCGAGTTGTAATAGAGTTGCCCTTTACAAGGCTAATGACTTTAGGTGTGTTTATAGCAAATAGTTTATATTCCGTGCTTTCATGTATCATGAATAATCAATTGTTCAGGTAGATAATCAAATCCTCATGTTTAACTAATATTCAAGTTTTGATGCAACGAACAATTAAGTTTTCAATAGTGTGGTTATCGTGGAGATCAAGTTCATGTTCGAGGAGGTAAAGGATGTGAATTTGGATTTTGAGAGATGGTGAAAACTCAAAGTAAAATCAAAGTTGTGAAAAATGGTGAACGTGTAAATGGCTGATAAAGGGTTTAATTTATAGGGTAAAAAAAAAAAAGACGCAAATAGTAAGGGGATCATGCAGAATAATCGTGGGGTTTGAATAAATGGTTAGATACAAGTGTATGAGAAAACATGATTGTGGTATTTGCCAAAAATTTGTAATAGTTCGAACAAGTTTAAAATAAATAGGTGTCAATGGAAAAATTGTAGAGTAAATTTTATTCCTGTGGATGGAAAGATTTTATTTTCAAAATTTGGTTTTGTATGTAAAGCAAAAGTCATTAAATAGTACAACTAAATTGATTTAGATCAAAATATTTCGATGAGTCGTAGGTTTTAAACATGATGTCTGATTTCAAAAAAAAATCAAGAATTTGTTCAGACGTTTTGTATAATAGGCTTCGAGTAATACATAAAAGAAGTCATTCTTAATAGATTAAAACATTTTTATCGTACATCGTTGGGTTACGCTAATAAATTGTTCAATAAAAATTTGAATTTTAGAAAATAGGTCTGAGAAAATAAAAGACTCTTTGACAAAATATTTATTTGCTCTAATTTGTGAAAACTCTAAGTGGTGAAAGTTTGACAAAATTCCAGTGACCATTAGTGTTGATGCTAAGGTATCTCTTGTATACAGTTTTATGAGATTATAGTTTAAACAAAGACTTTTAAAATTTTGGGTAAGACAAAATTTCATGGTTGAGGTATTTTCAAAAAGATAAATAAAATGCAAGGGAGGTTCAAAATAGAATTGGCAAGGAAACACCAACAGTAATAGGTTAAAAATGAGCAGTATGTTGTGAAGGAGACCATATGATTTGGGTCGGATGTTGAAAATAATCAAACATGTGGGTAATATTGTAAGTTTGTAAAACGAAATATGATTTTGAGATCCACAAATGATTCATGGAATTTAGGCTAACGAGGGGATTATATGAGGAAGAAAATAGATTTGAATTGCGAAAATTTTAAGATTTCAATCTTGTAATTTAAATGAGAGGGAGATGATATAAATGGAAATAAAACACAAGGATTGTAGATATTTAACCACGAATAAATGAAAATGTTGGTTTATCAAAACAGATCAGGTCTAAGCCCAACGAATTTGCCTTAATAATCTAGAAGTACGTTAGGATTGTAGTAAGTGAAAGAGAGTGGGCAAGACCAAATTAGGCTAAGAATAAGGATGAGGATAGGGATAGAGATAAGGATAGGGTAGAGCTACAAATAATTGAAGCAAATACTGGTTAAAGTCCTAAGGTTATAGACTAGATTATTTTTCTAATAACCTAATTCCCTATAACCATGGCTCTGATACCAATCTGTAACACCCCAACCGATGGCGGAAACATCGGGATGTCACGTATTGATGATTGTTCAGTAGCTCATGGTAAATAATAAATTTCAATAATTAATTTAAATACATTACATACAATTGTTCTACAAGAATTTGTACATTAAATGAGAAATACTAAATATGCATCTTCAAGCATTAACTCTAAACTCCAAGCAAGCTATAACCTGAAACATGTTAAGTTTGAAAATATTTTGGGTCAACAAAAGTTGGTGAGAATTACATAGGTTTTTGATAATTGAATAAAAATGATGTGCAATTCATGTGTCATGTCAATCTAGTCCATATGTGAGAACATACTAGAAATAAATCGAGTGCATAATCAACCCTTGTGACTGTTATAAAATGATACATACCATACACTTATGGTCCCAATGAATATGTTATGCGATAACAAACACCCACGTAACCTTTGTAGGAGGCACGTATCCGGGTGGGATTGTCAGTCCAATAGATCTATCAATGTATACCGTCGGCTGATCAATGTTAATGATTATGCTAGAATGGTGCTTACTCTAATCATGCTCAAGACATAATGCAACATAGAAAACACATAGACACATTGATGATTGAATTGCAATGATAATGTTATAACATGTTTCACCCCAAAAATGATGATAAATAAAAGGGGCTATGTAAAACTCACCTGAAATTCACTGTGTAGGTACTAGCAAAACAATAGTCTGAACTTCAATTAATTGAACATCTTGTATCCTATTACAATCAAATGATGTCTTAAATTCTAATGCAAATAAGCTTGTTTCATTAATCGATTGTATAGATAGTTTATTCAACTACCTAGACTCGCATTGCACTAATGCGCGTCTTAAAGTGTGTATGACATAACGAACCGATTGTACTTGGTTTAGTTGTTCGAATGTATGCGTGTGTATATAGTTATTGAAAATAAATACCTTAATATGGTATACGAAGTCGCATCTTGAAATTATTGTTAAAGCAACATTTTTGGCTAATGCAAACATTACTAGTGTAACTCGACTCGCGTTTCAATTTGTTTTCGAAGACCGGTTAATATTTGTACCGTTATGTTTATATATATACATATTAATAACTATATTTTTATGTACGCGTATCTCTATCATGACATGAAAAATTGGGATAGTGTCCATTTGTAAAACGTAGCTTTATTACAAAACATGACAGATTTGAACGCCCGATATGTTTATATTTTATAAAAATTTGGGCAGAGTCTCCTCTGTTTTTGTAAGAAACCAGACGACGCAAGTCGTCCATTTTATCTCAAAACATCAATTGTCCAATACACTACACATAGTTTAACTTTCAAAAGCAATATTAAGCGAATAAAGTATACTTTTCGACAAGTAACATTTATATATTAAGTAACTCTTTTTTTGACGTCTCGAAAACAAATAATAAGTCGACTAGTATTAAACTTGAATAATAGTGTTAATAATATAAATTTGGTTATAGGTTAGTCGTTAAAATAATACACACGAGTACAAGATAGTCCGAAAATAAATAAAATAGTTTTACTACAAGTCGGTTCAGTTCGCGAGTTAGATTTTTTTTATTCGCACTTATTTACATATAAATAAATATTGTAAATATAACAAGGCAATTACGAATAAATTATACCGAATGTTAAAACGCGTGTTCCGCCACGTGAACTCTTCTTGGTCGGCGCGTTGACTGGATCTGGCCAGTTGACTCAGTTTGACCAGTTTGGACTACGGTTGACTCGAGCAGAACTTGACTGAAACTGGCCTGTTGGTTCACATTTCGACAATTCAATCCACTCGAAATGGTAAGAGTATAATGAACTGATCCATAGTTGAGGACAACCAAATATCTTATAACAGGAATCAAAGGAACTTACAAATCGGAACCACACGTGACAGATCTCATCTCCGACCCGGTCCACCCGAAGCTGAACTGAAACACAGACACAAGACCCGAACGAAACCCGTCTCCGGTCACCAATCCTAGTCTAAATCGGAACCTGCAACCCGGAAAAACAAACAGATCGGGAAACTTGTTGCTGTTGTTGCGTCGCCACTGGATGGCCAGGAGGAGGCCCGCTGCTGTTACGTGGAAGGAGAGGAACAACGAGGGCAGCGTTGGGGTTGCAGCTTATTGAGGGGAGGAGAAAGAGGGACGATGGGGGTGATGATGGTTGATGGCGACGGCATCTGGGGTGAGAGAGAGGAGGCTGAAGGTGGTGGTTCGGGTGGTCTGCGCGGGTGGTGGTGGTCCTTGTGACTGCCGCCGCTGCCTATTTAGGGGAAGGAGATGATAGACAGACGAGGTAGGGAGGAGGTGAATGATTCGGGTGGTTGTTAGCGTGAAGGAGGAGAGCAGGGAGATGAATAAAGGAGTTTTTTTTTTTTGATGGTGGACTGTGGTGGTCGGCGGCGGCGGTGGCCGCCGCTGTGTATAGCGTGAGAGATTAGGGAGAGATGAGAGGGAGAAGGAGGATCTTGTGTGGTTCTATTCAGCAGTGGCAAGAAGAGATGGTTTTAATGGGGTGTCTAGGGTTATGGTGAGGAAGAAGGTGGGAAGGGATAGGTGTATGTGAAGAAGAAGAAGAAGAAGATAATAAGATATTATATAGGTAGGGTTGGTTAGGTGGACACCGCGTATACGAACTCGTTACCGACTCGGGTCTCGTTTATGAATTAAACTCGTTTAATCAATAGAATAATTATATTATGTAATTTATTTATATAAACCGACATAGGTCTAGTATTTATTATATATATATATATATATATATTATTAATATTACTATTGTTGTTGTTATTATTATTATTATAAATAAACAAATAAATAAAATCACAAAAAAAAAAAAATAAAGATAGATCGTTATTGGGGAAAAAAAATTTTATACGTTTTGAATTTATGCTAACGTTAAAATTCTGTACTATTTAAGAATGTTTTGAAATTATCAAAAGAGAATTTTAGACATGATTATACTTGTACAAAAGAGGTATAATATAGGCATAGTGGTGATTTTACTAATTTAAAAATTGGGAAAAACTTCGTGATGTTACACCGTGTCTCAGTCTCATCTGGCCGCTCACCACCCCCACCTTGCGGGGGGACAGTGGGTGGAGTAGGCCCAGATGATCGCAAGCCAGACACATCGGACAACTTCGGCCCGCCGGGGAAGAGCAGAGACACACCTGCAAGAATAAACACGTCAGAAAAGGAAGATAAGAGCACAAAGATAGGACCATAAATAAGGCTATACCTGGATTGACCTCCTTCACAATCTTCGAAGCCAAGCGTGGCCGCTTATGGGACACACCCAACTGAACCTTCAAATTGGACGCAGAAGCATCTCCCTCGGGCACCTTCCGCTTGCTAGAATCCATCATGCTGACTACGTCACGCAGCCTCTTCCCAGCGCCATGACCGCCACTTCCCGCCTCCCCGCCAGGACGGCTCGACTGAGGTGGCGTGTCAAATACTTCAACATAGCCCCCTTTTATCTCTGGCACCGCTAGACGCAGGAGGTTGTCGGGAAGAACCACTACCGCGGCTAATACCTGCACGAGCCCGACCTCGGTGAGATAACGAGTAAGACTCATCCTCAGACTCGTCCTCAGAGATAAACATAATATTTACCCCGCCAGCGGAAACTGCATTTCGAGAACGGGGATTGATGGGAACATCACCTGGAATAAGGGTGTGCCCAGGAAAATCCTTAACATTAACGGCCACGAAGTTCTTGAGCGTCTGCTCCACGAGCGGCTCCTCATCCGCTCGGAGGGACTCCCACCGGAACTCACCGTCCACTCCAGCCACAATGAGTAAAAGCAGCTCGTTTCTACAAGGCAATAAATAAATTAAACAAAAGACGAAAATACGCCAGCAAGACAAGACAAGAAACGGAATGTAAACATACCTCTACCGTCCACATAGAAATGCGGGTTCTGGTCAGCCCTACCACTCACACGACTGACACCTGCCATCAGCAAAGCCTCAGGCCTCACGTTCGCCATTTCGATGGACGTCACTTGCTCTGTAATTTTGTCATACCAATCAAAATCGCATAGTTGATGTAACATCGCAAAATTTTCCCCAAAATTTTAATACATAAAAAGCCCTTATATATATATATATTTTATTACACCTTTATCATTAATATTATACAAATGTGCCTAAGTCTTTATTTATCCTAACTCACAACTTATATACATACGTAAATGTATATAAATAATAATAATAATAATAATAATATGATTCTAAATTCTTTTTTTTTTCACATACAAGATTTTTTTTTTTTAAATAAAGCCTTGAGTCAAATTGTCAAAGTCCTAGTCAAAGTCTTAGTCAAACAGTCAAAGTCCTAGTCAAATAGTCAATTCATCATAAAACCTTACTTTATGGTGTTGACCAATTTTAATGGCTAATTGAATCCAAAACTAGTATAAAAACCCACCTATGAACCATTACACTTGCCACCTCTAAATCGATTGTTTCAATCCGATTAAACTTTCCCTCATACTTTTCTTCTATAGTCTATTACTTCTACAATTGAAGCTTTGATTATAAGCTCTTGTAATTGGCAACTTTGGGGCTACACATATTCTATTTCTCGAGACTTAATACTTTGTTAAGGTGAGTTTACGTAACCATGTTTATGCAATTCTTCATACTTGCAACATTATACTTAAGCAATTCTACATGCATGTCTAGTTGTAAACTTTAATGCCTCATGATTTAGACAACAACAACAGTTTCAACGAGTTTCAACATTACATAATCATTAGCTATGGCCAAGCCGGCGATACTCAATAATAGATCTATTGGATTGACAATCCCACCGGATACGTGTACCTCCTACATAGGTAGCGTGGGTGATTGTTATCGTTCCAACATATTATTAAGGTGAACCGTGGATGACGGGATGGACCTAAACTAGCCGAAGGTTTGATTATGTGGATTCAACATTTCATGTTTATTCATGTAGACTTAAACTTACGATAGACATATGAATTGCTAAACTTTTATACTTAAACTTAATTGCTTGACATGGCTTATGTATTCTCACCAACTTCTAGTTGACCCCCCCATTTTTACAACTCAACAGGAAATAATGATGATTGAAGTCTAGAGAGTTAGCATGAGGAGACAATTTGAAGTTTATGCTTTATTTGGTTATTTGATGTATTAGAATTCCATTCAACACTTATTATGTATTTTCAATTTTGGATATTTGCACTTTAAATAAATTTCAATTAAAACTTGATTACCATGTGCTACTGTATACTCATTCTTACGTGACACCTCGATGTTTCCGCCATCGGTTGGGGTGTTACAGTTGACAACAGGAAAGTCCTTTAGTTTCGCCTTAGCGGACACAGCCAACCACTGCAACGACACCGGGACAACCCCTTGCCGAATAAAAAAGAATTTCGTCTTCCAATCGTGCATACTACGCGGTGGTTCATTACCAACAGGCTTAATCCTGCTTCGTTGGGTAAACGAGAACCACTGCGGACCCCCGCGGGTGAGCCGGTAGAACGCGTTGAACATCTCAAAAGTTGGCTCCACACCTTGGGATCGGCACACGAATTCAAAGTGCACCATTCGGGTCATGCCCAGGGGAGTCACCTGAGTCAAATACAAACCATACCGGAGGAGCAGGTCACAGACAAACCGAGTCGCCGGTAATCGAAAGCCAGCCAACTGGAAATGGGCAGCGTACAAAGCCATCCTACCAGGGCCGGCATCTAGCACAGTCTCTCCGTCCGACGGCAACGTGGGTCCCCAACTAGCCGGAATCTCTTCGTTGGTTTGGACGACACGGTGTTCCAGATCGGGCCACCCATCCCGTTGTCTTCCTGAACACCATAATGTCCATTCTATTAAACAAAAGATGGACCACATGAGAATTAGTAGGGCGATTCGAGCCTACAATTGAGCGTTTTTGGGCCGTTGGATATCGATTCCTACACTAAAAACATATATGTATGTGAGTATGTGACCAACGATATGAATGAGTATTGCTCTCGGGTGAATTGAACATATTACCTCTCGTCTATTAAGAAAATTATTTTACATGTTTATTTTTACTATATCATTCATTTCTCATTTTCTGTAACATCCAAGAGCTTATTGCCTTTTTGAGTTTCATAATATGTGTTCAATATTAGTTTTAGTAAGACAAACTTTTAGTTTAGTATTTTGTTAATTATGATTACCATAGTTCAACAGTATAAATTTCATCACAAGAAATCTGGAGCTTCCTTGGCGGGCGTTTTCTTAGGGCTAACAATTCAGATACGAACACGATAACCTGACACGAGCCTACACGATTTTAACAGGTTTCGTGTTTGGCCTTAATAGGTTCCGTGTCTATAACAAGTCGACACGTTAAGACCTGTTTATTTTCGTGTCATGTTCGCGTTTACCTATTTCGTGTTCGTGTCTTAACAGGTCTTATCGTGTCTTATCGCGTTTCTTATCATGTCTTGTTGTGTCTTATCGTGTCTTGCCGTGTCTTGTCGTGTTAACCTGTTTTACTAGGTGTTCCTTATCGTGTCTTATCGTGTTAATATGTTATACACAGGTTCATGTTTGAAAAAAATTACACGATTAGATTTCGTGTCGTGTCGTATTCGTGTTTATAGGTTTCGTGTTCGTGTCTTAACAGGTTCGTGTAACCTGTTATGCCAGCCCTACGTTTTCTTCAAAAACCATCGGTGAAAGGCATCCCCGACAAAAATTCCATAGTGATGCTCGTCGGTATAGTGGTCGCTCTTACCGATGGATGTACCGATATGCAACTTACTAACGGATCACCGAAGCACCTTCTCTGGCATTAATTTATGTTCTTCAAGCAATGGTTAACTCATACCGATGGGTATCACATCAATAATCTGTCGGTAAAATACATATAAATCATCAAAATTACAAATAATAATAATAATAATAATAATAATAATAATAATAATAATAATAATAATAATCTAAAAATCGGGAACTTTTAATTAAAGTTCTTAAGTTATGAATCACGGCATTACATACCACGAAATTACAAAGTACATACTACAAACCCCGAAAGTACAAATTACAACTTAAAATTACAAATCACGGAATTGCAAACACATTACCACATCCTCTATGGTATATTTTACACATCTTGTAATGTAATGGCTTCAAGGTTTAAACCCATTACCCAGTTTTGTTGAAAAGAAGCCAGTCATTGTAGTTAGAGAAAATGTGCGGACTCCTATCATCAATTCATCATTAGATGTCCTTAATTCCATAAATAGAAGCAGGCCGGCTCAACAGTGTTGCTAACCCAAGCTAGGGCTTGGGTACCTTTAAAAATAGGGCCTCCATTTAGTAAAAATCTATATTTTCTAGATAATATTATAAAAAAAGGATTGTAGATATAAATTTTATCTCTAATATATTTATACACACGCGCGATATTACTAATGGTCTCAAGTTTGAGAAATGTTGAGGTTTATATCAAAAAGTTTTTGTCTTTTTTAAAAGGGCCAAACGTTTTAGTTCGCTTTGGGCCTCCGAAAACATAGAGCCAGCCCTGAATAGAAGCTCCATATCTAAAAAAAAATCATTGAGAACCACTTGGTCACAAAAAACACCTTGACTAGGCCTCATATGCTCCCCACTATTGAAGCTTTGAAACATGTTGAAGAAATTTGCAAAAGATAGTTTTAAGTTGGATAATTAGATGATCAAATAATGACATGTTATAATTAAATGAAATGTGATTCTAATCTACGTTTTGCAATGATAGTATGTCTTTGTCTTTGTACATGACAGAACAACAATTATGTTGTTTATAAACATAAACTAAACTTGTCGGATTTTTTTTTTTTTTTGAATGGCCAACAAACGATGTCTTGACTACCTGGGTATCCACTAAGGTAATTAGGATTCATACACCCCCTATTTAGGATCCATACACCCTTGCCCACATCACATACCAATAGGAGGCTGCCACATACCCAAAATGTGATGTCACACCCCTAGAATGTGACGTCACAGGGTGTATGAATCCCATACGTCCTTGGGTGAAGACACGTCTTAGGTGCCCGCACACAGGTAGCGTTGGATAGCCAGAAACCACCAAGACATCAGTTCCGGGGAAAACCTGACGAGGACCCGCCGAAAGGCACGACAGTGGAAAATCAGTAAAACCCGATGGGATCAAGGATCGAACCTGACACCTTAAAAAGGCTAGGCTCTGCCCATCATTTCTCACACCACTTCACCACAATACAACCCAACCAAAAATAATCACATGCAATATATATATATATATATATATATATATATATATATATATATATATATATATAGGATGGTTAAAATAAAAACCCACTCAAAATGAGTAAACCTTGTAAACCTTATGAGAGCCATTGATCTAAATTGATCAATGGTTTAGATTAATTCCATATTATTTTAAAAGATTTAATAAGGTAGAGGACAAAAAAAGGGCACAATGCTCAAATGCCATTTTCTGAAAAAGCACATATGACAAGTGGACCCCACACATGTCACATCATCTCTCTCATACTTTTGTGACCATGGTCCTAAATCTGTCAGCACGTCATGTTACATATGTAACATATGCAGTGTTGCGTACGTTAAAATTTCACAGACTCTGGTCTCATATTTTTTTTATTAGACCATATTTTTTTTCGTTTTATTGTACCAGCACCAGAATTGTTGCATACGTAACGAGAATTGATATGGTTATAAGCATTTTGTTACTTATAAAGTGCTAAAAACAAACAAAACGGTCATTACAAAGTGCTAAAAACTTTATAGATAAAAAAAACATTCAAATGTATACAAGAATTGTTTCTTACAAAGTGCTAAAAACAAACAAAAAACGGTCATTACAAATTCAACAAATTCTAAAAAAACAATCATAAACAAAAAAATTGTCCACACTTCATTCTTGATAATCATCTTCATCTTTAATGCAAAAAATATGCTCACCTGCAAAAATAAAACAAAAATCATCAATTTACATGTAAAAGACCCCCCCCCCCCCCCCCCCCCGCTTAACGTATGTTAACCAACTGGATTACAAAAAAACATACGAAACTGATACAAAAAAACATTGTTTTATACATTTAGTTATCAAAGATTATCAAACATACGAAACTGATAGCAACTTAGTTCTGCTGTTACATACGAAACAGACGCAAACATAGATTTGATCCAATGATTAGTGACTTTTGTTTTAATCAATATATGGTAAAAAAATCAGAAGCTAATTTATACCAACTTAGTTCTGCTGTTACATACGAAACAGACGCAACATAGATTTGATCCAATGATTAGTGACTTTTGTTTTAATCAATATATGGTAAAAAAATCAGAAGCTAATTTATACCAACTTAGTTCTGCTGTTACATACGAAACAGACGCAACATAGATTTGATCCCACGTGTAACTGATGAAAGTCAAAAAATCAAACCTTTGTATCTGGTAAAAAAATCAGAAACTAATTTATACCAACTTATTGGTGCTGTTACACACGAAACAGACGCAAACATAGATTTCATCCCAATTCTTCCCCTATAATATGCAAAAAATCAAACCTTTGTATCTGGTAAAAAAAATCAGTAACTAATTTATACCAACTTAGTTCTATTGTTACATACGAAACAGACGCAATATAGGAAACAGATGCAAACATACATTCCAAACTTTATAATACTCATACAAACATGCACATACTGGTAAAAAACAAATCAGACATATTGTTGCATATGTTAAGAGGCATATGCAATATTACATTCCTGATAAGTGACTTTTTTTTATTAACATATGCAACTGCTGTTGAAAGTAAAACATGTGTACCTCATGAAAAGTCAAAAAATCAAACCTTTGTATCTGGTAAAAAAATCGGTAACTAATCTATACCAACTTAGTTCTGTTGTTACATATGAAACAGACGCAATATAGGAATCAGATGCAAAACATACATTCCTCCCACATTATAATACTCATACAAACATGCACATACTGGTAAAAAAAACAAATCAGACATATTGTTGCATATGTTAAGAGACATTAAAATTCACCAATTTTGATTAAAAAACATATTAATAACAATAACATGTAAAAAAGGTTAATTAATATGTAAACCTACGTGTTAACGTATGCTACCTATGTGTAAACATGATTAGTTATGGCGTTACATACGAAACCGATGCAAACATACATTTTCAAAACCATCACAAACAACTTCTTATTACCAAACACTAATTAGCTCAAATTCAAAATCTAACCATTAAAATGTTTTCTAACCCCTTTCAAAATGATATTAAAAATCAAAACTTGGTGATGTATATGATTTCTTATTACAAAGCTTTATCCACAAAACCAAACATGAAAAATCACATTCCACAAAGCTTTATCCACAAAACCAAACATGAAAAATCACATTCCACAAAACCAACTTTACGTTTCTCTAACCTGTAACTTATACAGCATAACCATTTCTTTATTATTAAATATCATACTCTTTTCCTAAAAACCATTTACGGTTAGTGGTTTCACTTTTATTTAAACACTCGAAAACCATCCACATACCTATTCTATAATCACACATGGAGAGAGAGAATCGGAGAAAGGAGAAGGAAATAGCGGAGCTACGGCGGAACGCCGCCGCCTACGGTGACGCCTCCCCTTCTTCCGGCGCGTGGGCCCTCTTGAAACGAAGAGCGAAAGGCGGAGAGATAGCACAACAGCGGTGGAAGTTATTCGAGGCAACAGATCCAAAGAGGAGGATGATGGTGGTGGTGATAATCTTGATTTAGGGCTTTTTCTTGAAGAAGATGATGTAGAGTATTGGTGGTGGTGGATCTGGTTATATCTATGGACACGGTGGTGGATGATGGTGGATGGAGGATGAAGACGGTGGTGGTGGTGGTGGTCAGGTATGGTGGTCAGGATGGTTTTTATAAAGAGGAGGATGATGGTGGTGATAATCTTGATGCAGAGAAAGAGAAATGGAGAGAGAGAGAGAGTATGTGAGGTGTTTATATAGGAGGGAGAAGACAAAAATTCAAAAAAAAAAAAAAAAGAGGGGGAATGGTAAATTTACTAGACTACCATTTATTATTAAAATAATAGAGGGTGGTGTGGATTAATCTTGGCCACTCATTGGGTTTGTGGAGTTTACTCATTTTGAAGGGTTTCTTTAATCCCTTTCCCCTATATATATATATATATATATATATATATATATATATATATATAGTAGTTTATGAATTATTCAGGAGATAGTCGGTCGCTAAAATTTAAAAACAATAAACTAAAGTAACTATTGATTTAAAAGTCAAATTCTTATGGCTATTACACATATAACTTGTTAAGATAGATGAATCGCCATGTGTCTATGGGGTAAGCTCAAATAAAAAAGAAGAATATATTCACTTGCGGACTATTTAACTTCGTTTTTGTATGTAAACTTCTCTGTCGGTGTAGGTAAATCACATACAAGAACGAAAATTCCAAGATCACCTTAGCATAAAATCTTCGTTTCCCTAAGAGATTTACCGTGTATGAGACACTTAGACTTTGAATTCGTAAGACACGCACACTTTAAGAGTCCTAAAAGATTAAATAACGATATATTTGAATGACAAACAAATCCTATGATGGATTCATCCTATGGTGAAATATATGGTATTTGTTGTATGGATCATGATGAAAGATGATGAATGAGAACACGCGACAAATATCATACGTATGGATAACTAGATGATGAAATAAAGATTAAAAAACATGAAATTTTATGTTAAAAGATGTTATTTTGGATTGATATGATAAAGTCGAAGATAAAGAAGGTATTGTTGTGTAAACTGTAAAGATATAGGAGCCAGCTTCGAACGGTTATCTGAATTGGTCAAGTTTTATCATTTTATGAATTCTAATGAATCTTCTACATATTATATTGGGATTTATATGAACCATAACATACAAGACAGTTTGGCCGAGTGGTCTAAGGCGCCAGATTTAGGCTCTGGTCCGAAAGGGCGTGGGTTCAAATCCCACAGCTGTCATTTCTTTTTAAAATTTTTAAACCAAACGTATGTACCGAGTAATTTACCATCCAGCAACCTGACCCGAATTTTTAACACTGTGAAGAATGAATGCCTACAGACCCCTTCACATGACGCATCTGTCGAAAAGCATTGTCTAAAGTTTGTTCAAAATCTAACTTTGAACTAAAGGCAAACCGTTAAACGGGTTAAATGAGTCACATGTTTACCAAATGGGACCTAAACGAGTAATCGCTTGGCCCATATATCCAAATGAGTCAAGGGGAAGTTACTGGCGTAGACAGCTTAGAACTCAAGAGGAAGTTAGGGTTGGTGCTACCAATGTCAAAGAAGGTACTTGAGGTATGTTCATAGTTCATGCTCCAATGAAATCCATATCATAAAGCAGCAGGTGCAGATCATCGTATAAGTGAATTGCATTAACCTGTACCAAAGAAAGATATGGATTTAATTAATTTAGGTTTTTTTAGGGTTGCAAATGAACTGAACTTTCAGCGAACCGTTCATGAACCGTTCGACGGGAAGTTCGTTTGTGTTCGTTCGTTTAATAAATGAAACAGAGGCCTCGTTCGTTCGTTCATGTTCGTGAACGTTCGGTAACGTGTTCGTTTGTGTTCGATAGTTTAATATAGTTTTTAATTTTTATATTTTTCTATATTCTTTTATTTTTATTTCTTTTACCCAAAATAAATACTTTATGTGATGTAAATATATTGGTATATATGAAATGAATAAACCATACTTTTAGTATAATCATTAAATACATCATTAATGAAGAGTTCAAGTTTAAATAATTAAATAATTAAATAAACGCATTCAATTTGTGGCTACTTATCATCTCTGTCAAAGTGGGGGCTGGTGAGGATGTTTGGGTGTGGCAAGGGCGTAATGGGCTGCTGGATTTTTATGTTAAGAATGTGCGACACGATCTGGGCAGTCCGAATAATCCGGTTCAGCTGCAGCAGAAGTTCACATGGAGCCGTATTGCGACACCGAAAGTAAACTGCTACGTTTGGCGTGCACTCGACAACAGAATTCCAACAGCTGAGAATCTGGCTTACAGAGGAGTTAGTGTGGGCAATGGATTGTGTAAAAGATGTGGTGCAGATCGGAAACGACGAACCATGTCCTTATTGAATGCGTTTGGGCGAGGGCATTGTGGTGGAATGTACGAAAGTGGCTCAAGATGAAGGATGCCCCGGAATTTAATTCGTTGTCACAGACCATTAACGTCTGCACAGGTCTGAATCGCTGCTCTAAAGTGGTCAAAACGATCTATGCGGTAATTCTTCTTACGTGTTGGAAGCTTTGGTTGGGAAGAAATGACAAGATTTTTAATAACGGCCACAAATCAACACCAATGATCCTAGAAGAAATCAAGTTGGAATCCTATATGTGGATGCTTAAAAGGGGACGACAACCGGCTCTAGACAAAACAAAATGGTGGGACTTTTCGGTGTACGACAATGGGTAAACGCTTAACACAATGGGTTTGGGCGATAATTCCTTTAGGTCACTACTATATGTAATTAATGTATGGGTCAACCGATAGGTGGCCCAGGTAGTACTTCGCTAATTGGGCTTTGGGCGTTTTACTTGTAATGTTTTGATGTTTGTATGATTTTTGGCGAAATTGAATAAAAGTGCTCCGTTTGATCGTTCAAAAAAAAAAGTTAAAGATGCGAGCTTAGTTTATTTGAGACACTACTTTATTATGTTTACCAATATTATGTTAAGTACTAAGTATGTATAATTAAGTTATATTGGGTAGATCTAGTTAATAAACTTCTCAGGCCCGGCTAAAGTGTGGGCGGGGTGTTTGACGGCTCCGGGCCCGGTCTCCCAATGGGCCCGAATGTTTTTAATTTTTTTTTACATATATATGTATTAAATTCTATATTTAGGATATATATTTGTTTCTTATTAGAATAAGTCTTATTTAGTGGAGTTGAAAAAACCATACTAATTTAATATAGAGGTGTTAAGTTCAATGCTTGACTTTAGCACCAAATTCTATTTTTTTAATTCACTTTACCAAAATTTTGGGCCCAATTTTTATGTTGCCCAAGGCTCAAATCTTTTTAGTGTTCTCGCATACGGCTCTAAAAGCTTATGAAATCTTGCAAGATTGCAAAAAGATGCTTTGTATATAATTGTTCGATGGCAAAGAAAATGAATAGGGTGTTTATTTATGTACATTAGTAGTATTGTTGCCTTTGGGCTCTAAAAGTCCTTTTTTTAACAGCCTACTCAAGATTCCTAGGTGGACCGGGGGAATAATAAATAGTACTATTAGGTTTAACAATCTCTGCCCGGGGTTAGTCGCTCTAAGAAGTATGGCCAAAAGGGTGCTTTGTATTACAATACGTATTGCCTCTTTGAGGGAACAGTGTGCAGGGCAAAGTATTGTTATCATAGTTTGGTTATAGACACATAGTCACATATTTCTTGTCCTAGCTAGACTTTAAGGGGTAAACGCATTTCATTTTTGCGTCGTGGCTTCCAAAGAATTTGCTTACTAAATACTTCAAGGAGGTGAGGATTTCAGCGGAAGAATTTATGAGTTTTCCCCAAACAGTACTTCGAGTAACAGGCATGTATTTTCTCAAAGTTACTTAAAGGTTTTCAAAGAATATTTGAGAAAAGGCTCTCATTAAATTGAACAAAAAACCGTGAACTCGCCAACTTTATTGTTGATGATTTTATATATGTCTTTCAAGTAATATTTTGGCAACTGTGTGGTTGGAATAGGTGGAACCTTAGGATTGGAAAACTAGAAGACTCTTAGTAGATGTTGTTCACCTTATAAAAGTCTTAGTTGTATATTTCCGCTGTGTTGTAAAGATACGAATAGGTCAAGGCCGACACGGTTTCATCAGGTGTGACAATAACCAAGGCAAGTAAGCTATAAAAAAAAGACAAGTCCAATTGGGAAACAAGAAGAAGCTGAATGTTGAAGGCAAAGGGTCTGTCAGAATATACACTGGACCATCAAGTTACAAGCCGTTGACTAACTTCTATTATGCTCCTTGGAGTATTATTTGTTGAGTGTGGGACAACTTATGAAAAGGGGTATTCACTCCTATTTAGACATGGAATGTTCACCATTAAGAATAAGAATAATGGTGTCATTATTATGAATGTGATGGTGTCAAACAACAATTTGTTCCTGATGTATGCTACAAAGTCATAATTCCTCAGTCCTCACACTCCAACTCTCATTTATGGCATTAAAGATTTGCTCATACTAATTTTAGCAGTCTAAAGCCCCTTCATGAAAATACATGGTTATTGGTCTTTCTAAAATAAGAGACTGTTAGGACAAAAAGGATTGGTGAAATCACTTTTGTAAACCTTAGTCTAATTCACTTCTGCAAAATATCCTAAGTATAGAACTACTGAAGAAAGAAGACTAAAGTACTGAAGAAGGATTCAACAAGTACTGAAGAAGAAGTATCAGAAGTTCTGAAGTCTAACCAGACAGTTCACTGAAGAACTACTGAAGACAAACTACTCATCAGTAGTTTGTCATTCATCAGCTCTTGTAAAGAATCTTTCTAACCGACTTATGTTTCAGTAGTTTATTAGTTTAATATTACTTTATCTGTTTGTACAAGTTCCAAGAATGCAACTTGTTGCAACTTGGTTCTAACTTGCTTTTTGACAAGGTTCATGTATATGTAAAGTCTATAAATAGATGGGTTCATCCCCTCTGTTTTAGACATTGATTTTGATTAATACAGAAATCCTTCAAAGCTTATTATAGTTCTTATTGTTCTTTCTATTTCATTTACTGAGAATCTGTTTAAGTATTCATTCTCATTCTATACTTAGATTCTCATTAAATACTTGTCTTTAGTTTCCAAACATCCATGGGGAGTAATAACTCCTGTTGATAGTGTAACTTTACTTATCATTCCGCTGTGCAAATCTGATTGAACTTGCTAAACACATAAGTGTTCACTAGCAAGCAATACATCAAGAGCATTACTGATCCAACAATTGGTATCAGAGCACTGGTTTATCTGATCACATATCAATCTAACACATTGAGAATCAGACACAGGCTCTTATTGATATTCAATAAAGGATTAAAAGTGCACTTTTATCAACATCCATCACTTTAAGAGATACTTGACAAATCAATACTCTTTAAAATGGATCCTCATAATACTGGTTCTGCCAATAAACCTGCTATGCTAGTAAGAAATGAATACAATATCTGGCAAAGGAGAATGGCACATACATTATCACAGACCAACACTGGTTGCTGGAAATCTGTGATATATGGTCCTCACAAACCAGTAAATATTAATCTTGAAACTAAAGAAGAAATAACAAAAGACCCAAAAGACTATACAGATGATGATTTCCTAAAACTTGAGCTTGATGCTAAAGCTTTCTCTATGTTGGCAATGGCACTCCCAAATGAAATCTACTCTGGCCTATTACATTGTGATAGTGCCAAAGAGCTTTGGGACTGCCTCAAAGAACAGTTTGGAGGAACTGAAGAGGTGATTGCCAATACCAGAGAAATCCTGGCTCAACAATATGAAACTTTTGCTCACATAAATGGGGAAACTTTAACTCAACAATTTGAAAGATTCTCCTCATTAATATCTGAGCTAAAATTAAATGGTCAGACATGTACAACTGTATCTATGCTTCATAGATTTTTAAGGTCTTTACCTGAAAAATGGGAAACATACTCTATAGTCCTAAGATCATCACTAGACTTTAGCTCCCTCACTCTTATCAAATTACATGGGAGATTACTAACTTTTGAAAGAGAAATTGATCAAAAGAAAACATTGCAAAGTTCTGGTAAAACTGCTGATGACTATCTGTAACACCCCAACCGATGGCGGAAACATCGGGATATCACGTATTGATGATTGCTCAGTAGCTCATGGTGAATAATAAATTTCATTAAATGATTTAAATAAATTACATACAATTGTTCTAAGAATTTGTACATCTCAAGATGAAAAAAAAAAAAAAATACTGGCTACACATCTTCAAGCATTAACTCTAATCTTCAAGCAAGTATAACCTGAAACATGTTAAGTTTGAAAATATTTTGGGTCAACAAAAGTTGGTGAGAATACATAGGTTTTCGAATATAATAGATAACAATAGTTTGTACAACAATCACAGTTGTATAATGATAGAGTATGAGTCCGACATGTAACAATGCGTCTTTGTACAATCAAACCTTGTGTCGACTGAGACCTAACTCGCAAGTTAGTAAAAGTGTAACTGTTATCGATCATCCCTGAATTTATGCGGGGGGGGGGGGGGATGGGTTTGTCAGACCTATAGCGCTATAATCTAAACAGGCGGCTTGATCAATGTTAATGATTGTACTGTGTCTTTTTGTTACAGTCAAATGATAGAATGAGTAAATGATAGTGTAATTGAATTACAAGTTTCAACAATGTAAGAATGAATAAATGATAGTGTATAAAATGTTTGAACATGTTTCACCCCAAACTGTAAAACAGAAAAAGGGGCTATGTAAACTCATCTTAGCAAAATGTTAAGTCTCGTGAAAATAGAATAAGTGTAGCCCAACGATGCCAAGTATTACCCTATAATTAAGGTAATAAATATGTCTAAGTCTTTCTAGTCTACAAATATTTTCTAGGGCTTCGAATTTGGGGATAAGTATTCGTGTGATTATTAATTAAATTGTTTAATAAATAAAGAAATTCGATAAATAAATAAACAAAAGTCTTTTTGTAGACTTTAGATTAAAAATGGTCACATTATAAGGTTTTGAGTATGAAAATAATTTTTATAAAATTATTTTCTTAAAAATAGAATATTTAGTCTATTTATTTCTATTTTGTCAAAATATAACTTTAATATCTAAAAATATTAAAATTAAAGAATTTTTAAATTAAAATTTGTATTTCTGTTCTAAATGGACAGAAATAATTTATATAAAATTTTGGTGCAAAAATATTGAAAAATGAATTTATTATGATTTATTTATGATTAAAATAACAAAAATCAATTAAAAATATTAAATAAATGATTTTTAGACAATAAAAATCATTTCTGGAATGTTTAATGTTTTATAAACTCAGAATAATTTTTTGGAAATTTATATAATCGTTTGGATATTTTTCTAAAATTTTATAATTATAATAGAATAAACTTGAAATATTTATTATATATAATAAATAAATAATTTTTGGAAAACTAAAAATTGTATGTTAAACTTTTCTATTAGAACATCATAAAATAATTTTTGTAGAATTTTATAAAGTAGAATTAGTATTTTAAAACCATTTTTAAAGTTAATAACAAAAAGATAAAAGAAAAGAGGCTTTTAAAAAAATTAGTTGTTGTTGGTGGGGATCGAACCCGGGTCTGGGCCGGTCCAATCGTCTTAAACAGGAGACTGATACCAACTGATCTGTGGATCAGTTGGTGATATTTTTCCATTCGTTTTAAATTTATAACTGTGTCTGCACGTTTTGTTTATCCCCAATTCATAAGAACATGAACCTAGTTTATCAAATTCAAATTTTATCGAACAATAACCTGATTATTCATGGGGTTATTGTTGATATAGGGCTGATTAACACATAATAACAAGGAATTGAGATATACCAACTCGATCTAGGTGGAACGTGGCCAAGAGTATATCGAACACAAGCTTCAGAATTCGAACGATTCGTTGTTTTTGCGTGGAAATTGAGAGTGGGGGATTGTTTTTTTCGGTACACTAAGGTCATCTAGGAGTGTTCAATTTATAGATTAACTGGCTTGTACCACGAATTGGAAAGTGACCGAGTTCATGAATGGTAAACGCGTAATAGGCCAAAATTTGGTATGTTTTAATGTTGATTGAACATATAGAATGCGCGTGATGTACTGTCAATGCCAATTATCCAAAAATTAATCCTTTAGCGCCTGATTCTTGATCCAATTAGGAAGGATTGCTGCAGTTGACTTTTGTTCGTTGACTTGGTTTTAAATAAAGAAGGTGTTAAATGAATTTGTTTCTGATTATCATCACCAAAGGAACTCGTGGCTTAGTGGTTTGTTGTGTGTTGTGTGATAAGGCTTGGAACCGGTGTTTACTCGGGTTCGATTCATGCTAGAAGCAACAGATATTTTTTTTAACAGAGAAGAGAGGGAAAAGGGAGTTTGGGCCAGGCATGGGCTTCATGTCTTGGGCTGACTAGCTTCTGGGCTGTCCAGAAGTTGGGTTAAGGGGTTGGGCTCCAAAATAATAAAAAGAATGGGTATTATGTTGCGTTTGGTTGTTTTTATGATTATTATTATTATTATTATTATTATTATTATTATTATTATTATTTTTATATATATATATATATTATTATATATATATATATATATATGTACGTGGTGAGTTAGGAAAAATAAGGACTTAGGCATATTTGTACAATATTAATGATAAAGATGTAATAGAAATAAGGGATTTTATGTATGAAAATTTGGGGGAAATTTTTTGCGATGTTACAGTCTCCCCTACTTTTGGAAACTTCGCCTCGAAGTTTATTGAAAACACATGGTTAAAGGTGATTGGGTAGAAATTAGGATAAGTGTGGTCTGGACGTCATGACTTATAGGTAATGGAATAAAGTGTTTTGAATAATTTGGATGAAAGGATTGATGTATGTGAGTTTTAAGGATTTGATTAGGTGTGTCTTGAAATCACAAGGAGAATAAGGATCTAGCACAACACTAAACTTAGGTTTTAGGAATCCTAAAAGAAATGCATGAATTGATTGACTAACTAAATGAATTACCAGGTATCTAGAGTTTACATTTGGTTATCTCCCGAAACCTTGATAGAATTTCATACTACCTTAACGTACCTGTAAATTCATGATTACGTTCTGGACCGCAATCACCAATTTACCTTACATTAGGGTTTTGTGTCCTTCTATTACTCTAACACACATGTAAGTAATGCAAAAATAATCAGGTGGTTGAACCTTTGTATATAATGAGTCAAACTGTTGAGCAGGGAAAAGACTCTCACCAGTTAGTGAGTAGGAACCTCTACCGATTGTTGAGCAGGTTCGATAGCCTCCACCAGTCGTGGAGCAGGTTGTAGGGCCTCTCCTGACTGAGCAGGTTCGATAGCCTCCACCAGTCGTGGAGCAGGTTGTAAGGCCTCTCCCGACTGTTGAAAAGGCATGATGACCTCTACCAATCGTTGAGTAGGTTATTTGGTACTCAACTAACTGTTGAGCAAGTACTTTACCCTCTATTAAGTGTAGCAATTATTATACACATAAATTGCAAATTGATAATATGTTTATGCAAGCAAGTTTATAAGTATAACGAGTATAGTATATGAGTTGTAGTTGTTTAGATATTGATATAGCAATTAGTTCTCATTCAGACAAGCATGCATCCAGGTGTTATGGTAATACTAGAATTTATTACTTGAATCAAAAGCGTCAATACATAGAATTAAAAAGCAAACAACATTCAAATGGTGGGGCTTGCTGTTAGGTAGCTGGAGGGTCTTGATCTCTGTTCAGTTTAGGGCATTGGTTACGGAAGTGATTTGGGTCTCCACATTCATAGCATTGACCATAGTTGTATCTACCAGGACGATTAGGATTAGCAGCCTGAGCAGGGTTGGTTAGTTGGTTAGCATTAGGATTTGGGGCCTCACGACATGTGTTGACCAGATGGCCATACTTACCACAATTGGTGCACAAGCGACACGTTGAAGCAGTGGGATGATGTCATTTGCATGTGTTACACAATGGAAAGTTTCCTATGTAAGGTTTCTTGTTAGAAGCTTGTGTAGTGAGGTTTGCATCAGGATCCCTGGTCTTACGCTTTTGGTTCTCAGTAGTTACCGCGGCTACAATACTTGCTTTCTCGCCTTTTCGAACTAAGGTCCCGTTCTTTACGTGATTGTCAGTTAAGGTAGCTGCTAGACGCTTGGCCTCTTCGAGGGTAGTAGGGTTCCTTCCCCATACCGTGTCCTGAATCTGCATGGGTAAACCACCGATATATTTCTCAATGGCTATAGGTAGGGGAGTGACCTTATGGGGCAACAACAGACTGAGCTCATGGAAGCGGGTATTATAAGCAAGGTTTTCCCCACTATCCTGAGCAAGGGTGTGGAACTCGTCCTCCAATTTCTTAACCTCGTTACGGGGACAAAACTCAGCTTTCATTATCTCCTTGACTTGATCCCAGGTCCTAGCAAGTGCAACTTCAGCTCCACGGGTGCGCTTTTCCTCATTCCACCAAGTGAGTGCTCGTTTGTGAAGAACATTCATAGCATAACAGACCTTAAAGTTATCGGGACACTCACTGTTAATGAAGGTATTCTCAATACCCTCGAACCATTGTAGGAGACCAGTAGCTCCTTCATCTCCACTGAACTTAGGAGGATTACAGGTATTAAAGTGTTTGAGAGTGCAGGCTGGGAGACCATTCCCGTTCCCATTGTGGTTTCCATTGCCGTTTCCATTGCCGTTTCCGTTTCCATTGCCGTTTCCATTCATTTGGATGACTTGGGCCAATAAGTTAGGAACCAGAGTTGCGATCTGTTGCGCCATTTGTTGAGAAATGATCGCAGCCAGTTTGGCATCACCTCCATTATTGTGGTTAGTGTCGTGGTTGTGGTTGTGATTGCTACTCCCTTCATCATGATTGTCACCACTGTTAAGGCGAGCGCTGCGACGTGGAGGCATGATCTGTAAGAGACACAATGAAGGTTCAATGAGACATGAATGGGGTAATATAAGGAATGTAATCATTTATCCATTAATTAAAATGAATAAACGAAAACGTTGACTTATCAAAGATTCTAGATTCTAATAACATAGTGAAGACATGCTTTAGCCTATAAGTGAACACTCATCCCGAGGATTCCCAGGTAAGCATCCGGGTCTCTCGTCTGATTGGGATATATGCGCAATGCCAGCCTAGACAGAAAACTCAGAATACAGGCGTTCACCCTTCCAGATTGCACGTGTTCGTTATTAAAATCTAGAACTTCGACGAGATCTCAAGGTGGTTTAGGCTAAACCTGAGGATTTTGTCCTATTAGTCTAAGAGTAGATCCAGTGGTGGAGAGCAATCTTCTTGTAGGGACTAAGATAGGGATAAGAAGTGGGAGGAAGATAGAGATTAGAAACAAGTAGGGTTGCAAGTAGAAGGAGCAAGTACTGATTATAATCCTATGGTTATAGACTAGATTATTTTTCTAATAACCTAATTCCCTATAACCATGGCTCTGATACCAATCTGTAACACCCCAACCGATGGCGGAAACATCAGGATGTCACGTATTGATGATTGCTCAGTAGCTCATGGTGAATAATAAATTTCATTAAATGATTTAAATAAATTACATACAATTGTTCTAAGAATTTGTACATCTCAAGATGAAAAAAATAATAATACTAGCTACACATCTTCAAGCAAGTATAACCTGAAACATGTTAAGTTTGAAAATATTTTGGGTCAACAAAAGTTGGTGAGAATACATAGGTTTTCGAATATAATAGATAACAATAGTTTGTACAACAATCACAGTTGTATAATGATAGAGTATGAGTCCGACATGTAACAATGCGTCTTTGTACAATCAAACTTTGTGTCGACTGAGACCTAACTCACAAGTTAGTAAAAGTGTAACTGTCATCGATCATCCCTGAATTTATGCGGGGGGATGGGTTTGTCAGACCTATAGCGCTATAATCTAAACAGGCGGCTTGATCAATGTTAATGATTGTACTGTGTCTTTTTGTTACAGTCAAATGATAGAATGAGTAAATGATAGTGTAATTGAATAACAAGTTTCAACAATGTAAGAATGAATAAATGATAGTGTATAAAATGTTTGAACATGTTTCACCCCAAAATGTAAAACAGAAAAAGAGGCTATGTAAACTCACCTTAGCAAAATGTTAAGTCTCGTGAAAATAGAATAAGTGTAGCCCAACGATGCCAAGTATTACCCTATAATTAAGGTAATAAATATGTCTAAGTCTTTCTAGTCTACAAATATTTTCTAGGGTTTCGAATTTGGGGATAAGTATTCGTGTGATTATTAATTAAATTGTTTAATAAATAAAAGAAATTCGATAAATAAATAAACAAAAGTCTTTTTGTAGACTTTAGATTAAATATGGTCACATTATAAGGTTTTGAGTATGAAAATAATTTTTATAAAATTATTTTCTTAAAAATAGAATATTTAGTCTATTTATTTCTATTTTGTCAAAATATAACTTTAATATCTAAAAATATTAAAATTAAAGAATTTTTAAATTAAAATTTGTATTTCTGTTCTAAATGGACAGAAATAATTTATATAAAATTTTGGTGCAAAAATATTGAAAAATGAATTTATTATGATTTATTTATTATTAAAATAACAAAAATCGATTAAAAATATTAAATAAATGATTTTTCGAAAATAAAAATCATTTCTGGAATGTTTAATGTTTTATAAACTCAGAATAATTTTTGTGGAAATTTATATAATCGTTCGTATATTTTTATAAAATTTTATAATTATAATAGAATAAACTTGAAATATTTATTATATATAATAAATAAATAATTTTTGGAAAACTAAAAATTGTATGTTAAACTTTTCTATTAGAACATCATAAAATAATTTTTGTAGAATTTATAAAGTAGAATTATTATTTTAAAACCATTTTTAAAGTTAATAACAAAAAGATAAAAGAAAGAGGCTTTTAAAAAAAATTAGTTGTTGTTGGTGGGGATCGAACCCGGGTCTCGGCCGGTCCAATCGTCTTAAACAGGAGACTGATACCAACTGATCTGTGGATCAGTTGGTGATATTTTTCCATTCGTTTTAAATTTATAACTGTGTCTGCACGTTTTGTTTATCCCCAATTCATAAGAACATGAACCCTAGTTTATCAAATTCAAATTTTATCGAACAATAACCTGATTATTCATGGGGTTATTGTTGATATATAGGGCTGATTAACACATAATAACAAGGAATTGAGATATACCAACTCGATCTAGGTGGAACGTGGCCAAGAGTATATCGAACAAAAGCTTCAGAATTCGTACGATTCGTTGTTTTTGCGTTGAAATTGAGAGTGGGGGATTGTTTTTCGGTACACTAAGGTCAACTAGGAGCGTTCAATTTATAGATTAACTTGCTTGTACCACGAATTGGAAAGTTGATCGAGTTCATGAATGGTAAACGCGTAATAGGCCAAAATTTGGTATGTTTTAATGTTGATTGAACATATAGAATGCGCGTGATGTACTGTCAATGCCAATTATCCAAAAATTAATCCTTTAGCGCCTGATTCTTGATCCAATTAGGAAGGATTGCTGCAGTTGACTTTTGTTCGTTGACTTGGTTTTAAATAAAGAAGGTGTTGAATGAATTTGTTTCTGATTATCATCACCAAAGGAACTCGTGGCTTAGTGGTTTGTTGTGTGTTGTGTGATAAGGCTTGGACCCGGTGTTTACTCGGGTTCGATTCATGCTAGCAGCAACAAATATATATTTTTTTTAACAGAGAAGAGAGGGAAAAGGGAGTTTGGGCTAGGCATGGGCTTCATGTCTTGGGCTGACTAGCTTCTGGGCTATCCAGAAGTTGGGTTAAGGGGTTGGGCTCCAAAAATAATAAAAAGAATGGGTATTATGTTGAGTTTGGTTGTTTTTATTATTATTATTTATTATTATTATTATTATTATATACATTATATATATATATATATATATATATATATGTACGTGGTGAGTTAGGAAAAATAAGGACTTAGGCATATTTGTACAATATTAATGATAAAGATGTAATAGAAATAAGGGCTTTTACGTATTAAAATTTGAGGAAAATTTTTGCGATGTTACACTATCTACCAGGTAGTACAACACTATTAGGACAAGATTCACCTACTTGTTCAAATAGTTTTGGATCTTTTGACCACATTGACATAACTGCTGGGATCTCATCAGAAAGATCATTCCCAGGTTATGACAATGAGGAATATAGTCAAAATGCTGATAACATGTGTTTTATCATGGATGATTTAAAAAATTTCAGCAATGATGACTTAGAAGAAATGGACATTTTACACCAACTGGCCATGTTAAGTATCAAAACAAACAAATTTTACAAAAAGGCCAGGAAGGAAATTTCCAAGACTTAACAATTCTACAAAAATTGGTTTTTACAAATCTAAACTTAGATGTCACAAGTGTCAGAAGTTGGGACACTTTGCTAGAGAGTGTAGAAGCTCTAGCTACAACCAATCCAGTCTGGAAATCTGTATAAACCTAGTTATAATAGGAATAATGGAACACAGGGGAGTGCACATTTTGTACAGGCACAAGCTCCACAAATCCAATACGTGCCACAAGTACAATATGTACAGATGCCTGCTCAACAGATGCAGAGCCAACAATCAATCCCTCCCATTCCAGCTGCTCAACAACCTCCACAGACTCAGCAACCCTCACAACAAAGCTTATTCACCTCAGGGTATGTTGATTGGAGCAGTCTTCCTTTTGACACCACAGAGTGTAATCCTAATGCAGACAACAAAATGTTTGACATCAACTGGGGAGAACCTGACAATGGTAGAAAGAATTTTGCCTTAATGGCATTTGAGGGCTGCACCTCAAAATCTGCCCTATCTCAGGTATCAAAAGAATCTTTAACAAAACTTTGTTCAACTTCATGTAAAGAATCTTTTGCTCTCATAAGAGAGACCAATGTCCACTTACAAGGCAAAGCAAATGACTCTGAGAGAAAATTCACTCAGATGAAATGTGATTTGGAAAGAAAACTTGCTGCAAAAGCAAAAGAAAATTCTAAATTAACTAACAATGCTATTGAAACCCAAGCACAACTTAAAATAATGATAGATGACCTAGGAAATGTCAGAAAAGAGCTTGCTGACACCAAGGTCACTTGTGAAAAATGGGTAGAATCTTGTAAGGGGTACCAACTGCTGCTAAACAAACAAAGTGCTTCAAATGTTAGGTTTGGCATAGGGTACAATCACACTGAAACACCAACAGATTTTTCCCCCAAAACTACTGAAGATGGGAGAAAAATTGTTTCAGGTGAAACTTCTGAAGAGAAAGAATGCACATCTTTCCATGAAAACTTTCTAAAAACTCACAAAGAAAGTTCTTCAGAAGTACTGATAAAATCTGACTTTAAGCCATCAGTAGTTTTATCTACATCAAGAGTTGAGAACCTAAAAACTACTGATGACCTAAAACCAATCAAGACAGTCAGAAACTTGCCTTTAAATGAAAAAGAAAAGGCAAAAGAATGTGAAATATGTGGTCTGTTCAACCACAAGACAAAATTTTGTAGATATAGAAAAGGAATTCAGTACAACAAGAAAATTTCACAACTGGTTGTGGGAAAACAAATAAAAAATGATTTTAAAGAAACTTTTTCTCCCAGGAAACAACAACCAGTAAACACCTTTTCTCAGAAAAAGATAAAATCTCAACAAAAGTCTTTTTCTCAAAATTCTCTTTCAGTAGTTAGACCTACATTATCAGCAGTTTCACGAACTGCTGAGATAAAAGATCTCATAAACATGGTACAACTACTGATGACCAGGGTTGATGGTGGTCCTCAATAGGATACCACCATTGCTCTTAATGAAAAATCCATTGCCAAAAAGACATGGATTCCTCAACCTGGTCAAGAACAAACTGTTAATGTTCTCAAGAGCAAACCCAAAGCCAAACTGGCTTGGGTTCCTAAATCTAACTAATTTGCTACTTTGTGCAGAGGGTCTCCAGAGGCTCAATGCACATGACATGATGCAGATACCTGATAAACAATTTTATCAACCAAAGAGAAGGATCTGTATCCTTTGGGAACAATGCTAAGGGATATGTGCTAGGACATGGCAATGTCTCCTCTGGCAAAATAAAGTTTGACAAGGTCAATCTGGTTGAAAACCTTGAGTACAACTTGCTAAGTGTGTCTCAAATGTGTGATAAAGGATATTCTTCCTTTTTCACAAAGACAGCATGCAAGATCATATCACCAGAAGGCCAGAAGTTGATAGAGAAGATCATTGAAGATCATACTTTGTTGATAGCCAAAAGATGTGGCAATGTCTATGCAGTAGACATTGAAAAGGACAAAGTACTGAACAACACTGCCTTTTTCTTCTCAAAGGCATCAGTTCAGAGACTGATCTCTGGCACAGGAGACTTGGCCATGTGAACTTTAAAACCATAAATAAAGTCACAAAAATGGGCTTGGTCAGAGGTCTACCTTTGAAAGTATACCAGTGTCAAGAACACTGTGTATCCTGTTTGAAAGGAAAACAACATAAGTCCTCCTATAAGTCTATTGAAGAATAAAAAACAACTGCATGTCTTCAACTACTCCATATGGACTTATTTGGGCCTGTAAAAATCATGAGCCTTGGTAAGAAGAAGTATTGCTTGGTCATCATTGATGACTATTCAAGATTCACATGGGTATTCTTCTTATTCTCCAAGGATGAGGCAGCTGAAATCATCAAGTCCTTCATTCTACAAGTAGAGAAACAATATTCTTTATCTGTCAAAGCCATTAGAAGTGATAATGGGACAGAGTTCAGGAATAAAACTCTGGATGAATTCTGTTTGTCTAAAGGGATTATTAGACAATTCAGTGTTCCCAGAACTCCTGAACAAAATGGTGTGGTAGAAAGGAAGAACAGAACTTTAATTGAAGCAGCAACAACAATGTTAGCTGATTCAGGCCTACCATTGTATTTCTGGGCTGAAGCAGTTAACACTGCATGTTATGTTCAAAATAGAGTCCTTGTCAACAAGAGACACTCCAAGACTGCCTATGAAGTTCTTCATGGCATAAAGCCCCTTATCTCCTTTTTCAGGGCTTTTGGATGTCAATGTTTCATTCTAAACATTAAAGACTCTATTTCAAAGTTTGCTGCTAAAGTTGATTCAGGTTATTTTCTTGGTTACTCGTCCACTAGAAAAGCCTACAAGGTTTTTAACTCAAGAACCAAGATAGTAGAAAAAACACTGAATGTCAAGTTCAATGAATCAAAACACACTCTTATTCCAGCACATCCTGCTGAACTTTTTGACCTTGACAGCTTCCATTTCGGACCTGAAAAGACTGTTACTTCATCTAAACCTACTTATTTTGGTGATCAGAGGTTTGATGATGAGGATCCAACACCATGGACTCCTAATACAGTCATTAAGTCAACTTTTAAACCATCAGAAGTTTCACAAACTTCTGATTCAACAACTTCTGATGTACAAACTCAAACATCTGCTTCAGCTCCTACAACTACTGAAGATGTTCAAACAGCTGAACCATATATTATTAACCTCAGTGGTTTGTTTGATGAAGTACAAGAGCCACCTACACCTGTCAGTGGTTTACATTAACTGATTGAACACAAAGATCATCTATTGGAACAAATCATGGGTGATATTGCTTCAGGTGTTCTCACAAGAAACCAGCTTTCCAACTTCTGCTTCTTCTCAGCATTCATTTCTCAGTTGGAACCTAAGAAGTACCAAGAAGCCCTCAAAGACAACAATTGGGTGGAAGCTATGCAAGATGAGTTGCTTCAGCTCAAGAAGCAACAGGTTTGGGAAATCTGTCCCTTACCACCAAACAAGCTACTAATTGGCACAAGATGGGTTTTTAGGAACAAACAAGATGAGGCTGGTATGATTATAAAGAACAATGCAAGACTGGTAGTACAAGGCTGCTCTCAAGAAGAAGGAATTGATTATGATGAAACCTTTGTTCCAGTTGCAAGGCTTGAGGCCATCAGGTTATTTCTGGCCTATGTCATTTCCAACAAAATAAAAGTTTTTCAAATGGATGACAAGAGTGCATTTTTGTATGGAAAGATTAAAGAGGAAGTGTATGTTTGTCAGCCACCTGGGTTTGAGGATCCTTCTCATCCTGAGTCGGTGTACAAACTTGACAAAGCTCTTTATGGGCTCAAACAGGCTCCAAGAGCCTGGTATGAAACACTTTCCAACTTTTTACTCAAAAATAACTTCACAAGAGGCTCCATTGATAAAACTCTTTTTATTAAAAATGTTGGAAATCATGTCTTACTTGTTCAAATTTATGTTGATGATATCATATATGGTTCAACAAACACAAAATTGTGTGATGAATTTAAGAAACTCATGCAATCAAAATTTGAGATGAGTACAATGGGAGAACTGCATTTCTTTTTAGGACTGCAGATTAAACAACAAACTAATGGAACTTTTATACATCAATCAAAATATGTTAAAGAATTATTGAACAAATTTTCTTTACAAGACTGTAAATCATGTTCCACTCCCATGACACCCACCACACAAGTTGAACCAGATGATCAAGGAAAACAGGTTGATCAAACCATGTATAGATGTATGATAGGTTCCCTTTTGTATCTAACTGCTTCTAGACCAGATATTATGTTTTCAACATTTGCCTGTGCTAGATATCAATCAGCTCCTAGGGAATCACACCTCATTGCAGTCAAAAGAATTTTCAGATATCTGAAAGGAACTCCTACACTTGGAATTTGGTATCCTGCTTCTAACAATACCAAGTTATTAGCTTTTTCAGATAGTGACTATGCAGGGTGCAAAATGTCAAGAAAATCAACATCTGGTGGTTGTCAATTCTTGCGAAACTGTCTGGTGTCCTGGCAATCAAAGAAGCAAACATCTGTTGCAACTTCAACTGCTGAAGCTGAATACATTGCAGCTGCAAGTTGTACATCACAGATACAATGGCTCCAATATCAACTTCTTGATTATGGAATCAAAGAAAACAAGACACCATTTCTTGTAGACAGCAAATCTGCCATTAGCATCATTCAAAATCCTGTTCAGTTCTCAAAAACTAAACATATTGAAAACAGGTATCATTTCATCAGGGATTTCTATGAAAAAGGCAAGATTGAAGTGAAGCATGTCACAACAGCTAATCAGATAGCTAACATATTCACAAAACCCCTTGACACATCAACATTTCAGAAGTTAGTATCCATGCTTGGGATGCTAAATTTGTAAGTGTTCTTTTACTTTTCCTGCACATATTTTATTTTTCACTTACATCTGTTTTTAAAACAAAAACTTCTGAAAAACAAAAGGAGAGAAACTACTGATGAACAAAAACACCAGTATGGGAATATTTTCTGAAAAATGATTAACTTCTGATAAGATAATCTTCAGAAGTTATGAATAAAGTGTTTAAAACATTCTCATCAGTTGTTAACAAACTACTGAAGAGAAAATGGGAACTACTGATGACAATTGTTCTTCATCAGCAGTTTTGTCATTAAGGGCAAATCAACATTTCCCACTTCAGAAGTTTGACCTATGGCGGTTACAAACTTCTGATAAACACCTTTTCCAACACTTATCCTTTCAAAAAGCAAAATTTCCCTCCTTCTCTCTCAAAAAGCTCTCAAACCCTGAACCTGTAAAAACACTGTTCGATCCACACACACAAACCACATGGCTCTAACTCTGAAACAGGGACACAATCATAGAGGCTACTTTGAAAAACATGAAGCCTGGTCCCAATACGACGAAATCATTGATTTAGTAGTTAAATCCAATACTTTACTGCCCTCACCATTGATCCTCCAATTAGGGGTGTACAAAAAGCTCGCGACTCGAGGCTCGCTCGAAACTCGCTCGAAAAAAGCTCGAAAAAAGCTCGGCTCGAAGAGGCTCGTTTTGTTTTCGAGCCGAGCTGGCTCGTTTTGTAATCGAGCCGAGCTCGAGCCAGGGGTGTTCAGCTCGTGGCTCGGCTCGATGGCTCGACTCGTGGCTCGGCTCGATGGCTCGACATATGGCTCGACTTAGGCTTGTGTAATTTAGAAAAATAAAAAAATATACATGATTATGTGTAATTTTATTTAATTTTATTGTTTTTATTTAATAAATATTTGTAAAAAACTAAAAAAAATAAAAAAAATATATCGAGCTGGCTCGAGCCAGCTCGAGCTCGGCTCGAACATTTACGAGCCGAGCTCGAGCTCGACTTTTCAGCTCGATCAGAAAAACGAGCCGAGCCGAGCTGGCTCGGTTTAGGTTCGAGCTCGAGCTCGAGCTGTGCCTGGCTCGGCTCGACTCGGCTCGTGTACAACCCTACCTCCAATCCACACTGAAACTCTTAATGAGTTCTGGGTAAATGCGGAGACGGTGACAGTAAATGATAAGGTGATCTCCGTCAATTCAACCATCCAAGGGAGAAGAATGGTAATCACACCAGCAACTTTGGGGATTAGACTGGGCCTGGATGATGTGGGTGCCCCAGATCAATTTCCAAACTCTGAAATTCATCTAACAATGACATAGTGTGGTTACCAAGGTACTCTCTCACATGCTACTATTTTTAAGAAATATTTTGAACCTAAGTACAAACTTTTGTTTTACTATATAATTATGTGTTTGAGTCCAAAAACTGGATCTTATGATCAGATGCCCTCTACTTTTCAACCAATTTTTCATTCCATTGTGAATGAAACAAAATTCAGGGCATCAGCACTTTTCTTCAATGAGTTGGTGTTACATCATCTCAATTCTAAAAAGAAGTTTGTGTTGTATCCAAGATTTATTATGCAATGCATAATAAAGGAACTTGGAGAAGAGGTGCTTGTGGGTCAAACAACTATTTTAAACCCTTTAACCTCACAAGCATACTCTAGGCACAATAAACCGGCCACCTGGCCAGAAGATGACCAAGGGGAACAGAAAACAGTCCCCAAGGAACCCTCATCTTCCAAACCTTCACCCAAAAGGCCAAGAAACCAAAACAACAAAAACAAAAACCCACCAGCCTGAAAAGAAAGGCAGTTCAGGAGGTTGAGATGCCTGAACCTGCTAATGTGCAATTTGCACTTGATAAAGATGTGACTGAAACATCCTCTCAGTCTCATCCATCTCAAACCCCACAAGAGCACCACTAACCATTTTATTCAAAAGAAAGAAATTTAAGAAAACAATCCCCATAAAATCTTCTTTTGAAACTGCTGAACCCATAGACCAAACTACTGAACCAGCACCACAACTTTCTGAACCTGAAGCCCTTGAAATTGCCAAACTTCTCTCTGGGCTAAAAGAGAACATCTCATCCGAACATTTCAGTCCGCAACAACCACATCAAACAGGAGACATACCTTCAGAACATGACATGGATGTGGATGTCCATAGCCCTAACCCAAGAGATGAGGATGAACCAGGGTTTCTAAGCCCAAACTTAGAGACTTTAGGTACATTTGAGGCTGCTACTACTCATATACCACCCAGTGGTGGACCTGAGGACAGAAGTAACATTGCTAAGACCTCATTTGTGGCAACTACTAATGAAGGCTTAATGCCTGAGGTAGGAAATCCTCTGAACCAAGAAAAAGAAGTACATGAGACAACTGGGTTGGGCCCAGCTCATGATATAACTGATACTGTCCTCATTGAGGATGTAATCAGGGATTCAGATGATTCCATTGATTTGGATGATGATTCACACTCCACCAAACATGAATTGACGGCTGCTAGTGAAGGTCCTGCACCTGGTGTCTCTAAGCTCAAAGAGCTGGTCACACCAGATTAGGTTAAAGTCCACTTGATCCCTGATTCCCCTAAAGTGGCATCTTCTGTACAACATGAAGATCACCCCAAATCACACCCCTCACTAAATATGCCTACACAATTCCTTGGGTCAACAAGCATAGATCTGAACCAACTATGTAGCCCAGATGGTCCCTTATACCAGATGATAAACAACCTTATTTCCAATCACCTCAAAACTTTCACAACTGCTTTGGAGTTGTCAACCAAAAACCAATTTGAGGTGATCACAACCAAGATGAATGATCTGTCCAACAAAATTGACCACAACTCAAGACAGATTGCCAAGCTCACTGGTACAACTTCTCAACCTTCTAAGCTTCTAGAAGTGGATGAAGCCAAAAAGGGGGAGAAGATTAAGGAACCAAGGGAGTCACTGGAAGCCAGAATAAAGGCAAGAGTGGCTCTACAAGAAAGAGAACTCCAAGAGAAAGCGAGAAAACAAAGAGAAGATCAACAAAGGCTTATCTTTGGAACTGAAGTTGAAGCTGAAACTTCCCAAGGCCATATTAAAGAAACTTCTGATGAAACTTCTGATGATTCAGAAAATACTGAAGACAGTCCTTTAGTAGTTGACACTCCTGTCAACACATCAGAAGTTAACACTTCCAACATACAACCAACAGAAGAGCCTTCCAAACTAACTGAACACAACAACCAACTCCTATTCCAAGGCCTACAACTACCACAATGACTGTGCTAAACCCTTCTCCAATCTCAGAATCAAAAGAACTACTTGAGAAGAGTTTAATTGCAGCCCAAAGAAAGGCTAAGGAAGATGAGGTCTGGAATACTTTGGAAGCAAGGGAAGACTTAAGCCTCAATGAAAAGTTACAAGCATATGAAGCAGAGTTGAATAGGCAAGCTAAAATAGAGAGTGTTGCTGAAGAAGACAAAAGACAACAACTGGTGTCTTTTATAACAAAGAACAGCAAAACAAAAGCCTATTCACTCAAAGGGCTCTCAATGGATGAGCTGACTAAAAAGCTCAACTTGTTGCTGACAAACTTGCAACAAATAAAGATGGAAAAGCCAAGAGAGCTGAGATGATTAAAGAACTGGTAGTAAATAACTATGGTTCAAAAGCCTCTGTGTCAAGATGGAAAGAAGAAAGACTGCTGGACACATACAAGAAGTACAAGGCTGCCAAGGCTGCTAATCCAGAGAAGTTCAAAATTTCTGAAGTATCAACTTCAGTAGTTAGAACTTCTGGTGTTAAAAGACCAGCTACCAAGAAGAAACCAGAGGACAATACAAAGACTGACTTCAAGATGGTGTTGCTGGAAGGCAACACAGTTGTTCAAGGAGGCTTTGATATTGAAGAGAAGCCTCTGATAACTCAATTTAGGGATCCTTCAACTTTTGCTTACCAAATCCAGAAGACTATCACAGACAGACTGCACACTAAGGTAGTTACTAAACATCATTTACCCACTTTCAAACTACTTGATGTGATGCAAAAGGAAGATAGAAGTGAATCCCACCTGAGAGTCACTGAAATAGAGAATATCCAACACTCGGGAATATCCCAGGGATCCAGCATGGTTCCCTATACTTCAGACTTTGACAAGTCTAAAGTGCTGATCATCAGATGATCCTTTACTGATGACAACTCAGTATTGGTGACAAGAAGAGATCTTACAAGCAAGGCCTACAAGTCAATGAATGAACTGAAGAAACTATCAACTCAGGATGTTGCTTACAATTCAACATCTGGAACCTCAAAGGGGATCTCTCACTGATGAACAACTTAATCAATTGAAGAATTCCATGTTTAAGGAGATATGGAAGATTGTGAATGACAGAAGAAGACAATAAAGAATTAGAAAAGGCTTTGGCTTCATCAATCCAGGGGAGATTGTTAGGACAAAAAGGATTGGTGAAACCACTTTTGTAAACTTTAGTCTAATTACTTCTGCAAAATATCCTAAGTATAGAACTACTGAAGAAAGAAGACTAAAGTACTAAAGAAGGATTCAACAAGTACTGAAGAAGAAGTATCAGAAGTTCTGAAGTCTAACCAAACAGTTCACTGAAGAACTACTGAAGACAAACTACTCATCAGTAGTTTGTCATTCATCAGCTCTTGTAAAGAATCTTTCTAACCGACTTATGTTTCAGTAGTTTATTAGTTTAATATTATTTTATCTGTTTGTACAAGTTCCAAGAATGCAACTTGTTGCAACTTGTTTCTGACTTGCTTTTTGACAAGGTTCATGTATATGTAAAGTCTATAAATAGATGGGTTCATCCCCTCTGTTTTAGACATTGATTTTGATTAATACAGAAATCCTTCAAAGCTTATTATAGTTCTTATTGTTCTTTCTATTTCATTTACTGAGAATCTGTTTAAGTATTCATTCTCATTCTATACTTAGATTCTCATTAAATACTTGTCTTTAGTTTTCAAACATCCATGGGGAGTAATAACTCCTGTTGATAGTGTAACTTTACTTATCATTCCGCTGTGCAAATCTGATTGAACTTGCTAAACACATAAGTGTTCACTAGCAAGCAATACATCAAGAGCATTACTGATCCAACAGAGACTCTGCCATATGTGAAGGGTGTATCTTGGGGAAGCAGACAAGGCAATTAATCACATCTCATCATGGAGATCAACAAGGAAATTGGATCTCATACATGCATGTCTTTGTGGTCCAATGTAGGAACCAAGTCTTGGAAAAAGTCTGTATTATTTTCTTCCTATTGATGATGCCTCTAGAATCTGTTGGATTTATTTCCTTGCCAATAATTCAGAAAGATTTGCAAAATTTAAAGCCTTTAAGGCTCTTATAGAAAAGCAAGGTGGTCATGAGATAAAAGTTTTGAGTACAGATAGAGGTGGTGAATTTTGCTAAAGTGAATTCAACACCTTCTGTAACAACATGGAATTAGAAGAGAGTGTACATTTCCTCATACACTACGACACAATGGTGTTGTGGAAAGGAAGAATAGAACAATCGTGGGAATGGTAAGGAGCATGCTGAAAGAGAAAGAGCTTCCAAATTTTTTGTGGGCATAAGCTACGACCACTGTTGTGTACATTCTTAACATGTCCCCTATTATAGCTATTGTAGGTAAGACTCCATATGAAGTATAGTTTAATAATAAACCAAAATTTTCATTTTTGAAGATCTTTGGTTGCATTGGATATAGTCAAACCTATGCATAAGGAAGAAAGAAGCTTGATGACATATCTCAAAAAATGGTGTTCATTGGATACTCTATGCAAGGCAGTGGGTACAGGCTATACAATCTGGACACCGGAAAGTCTGTGTCAAGGACAAGACAAGAAGTTACTATAGTTGAAGATGCTAAGTGGGACTGGCAAACAACATACAAATCTGACTTACAAGGCTATGCCAGATTGTATGTTGATCCATTCCCATTAGAAGAAAGTGAAACAAGTCCAAATACTCAAGAGCCTGATCCATTTCACTCAACTGCAGCTGATAGCTCTCTCAACAACTCCGAAGGCTCTCAAAATCCTATGAATTCACATTCAGTGAATCCTAATGAGCAAGGTTCAAGTCAAGTAGCTCATCACAGCCACATAAAGTCAGATCATTGAATGATCTATATGCAAATACTCAGGAGGTTACTGATTTTTCTTATAATTGTTTAAATCTTCACTCTGCTCTAAGTGTTGCAGATCTAACCATTTTCTATGAAGTTGCTAAAAAGAAAGAATGGATGCAAGCTATGGATGATGAAATAGTTGCCATACAGAAGAATGACATTTGGGAACTTGTGTCTCTTCCAAGTGGAAAGAATATTGTTCGCATTAAATGGTTATTCGAAACAAAGCTTGGAACTGATAGAAAGATACTAAAACACAAAGCCAGACATGTAGCAAAGGGATGCAACAAAAAGGCATTGATTTTGAAGAGACGTTTGCCTAGTAGCCAGATTTCAGACCATAAGAGTTGTTCTTGCTTTTGCTGCACAAAGAGACTAGCTTGTACATTAATTAGATGTTAAATCAGCCTTCCTAGATAAGGACTTAATGGAAGATATTTATGTTGCTCAACTAAAAGGCTATGAAGTAAAGGGAGCAGAGGATGAGGTGTACAAGTTGAAGAAGGCCATGTATGGGTTAAAACAGGCTTCAAGAGCCTGGTATTCAAAGATTTAATATTTTTTGGAGCATGGATTCAATAGAAGCTTGAAGGAGCCCACATTGTATGTTAAGGATGTTGGTGACAATGATATCATCTGTGTATGCCTTTAGGTGGATGATATTATATGTAATAGTTCATGTGAAGAACTTGTCATTAAGTTCAAGAAGGGAATGAAACAAGTCTTTGGAATGCACTTACTTTGCTCAGTAAGTTTGGCATGATGAACTGTAAGCCAGACAACGTGCTAATGACTTCTTCTTGTAGTTTGCTTCTTTGAAGGCTGCAAGCACTCGGCACTCCTCTGCTAAGTTTAGGTTGAGGCGCAACTCTTTGTTGTTGTCAGTTGTGTTGGCAGCTAGGAATCTTGCAGAAGGGAGCCCTATTTTCGTGGTATCATTGCCTTAGACCCGTATATCAGACTAAATGGGCTTTCCCCATTACTTGTTTTAGTGAAGCTACGATGAGCCCAAAGGATGCTTGGGAGTTCATATGCCCACGCGCGGCCTTTGGTGCCCAGTCTTGCCTTGATCCCTTCCACTATGCTTCTGTCTGCTCACTCAACTTGTCCATTGCCTCGTGGGTGAGCAACCAAAGTGAAGATGGGCTGTATATGCAGCTCGGTGTACCAGCTCAAGAGTCCTTTGTCTGCAAATTGGGTCCCATTGTCGGAGATGATGTTTAATGAGAGACCAAAGCGACCGATTACGAATTCCTAGATAAACTTCTTGACTTGGGCGACTGTGATCTCTGCCAGTGGCTTTGCCTCTATCCAATTGTTGAAAGAGTCAATGGCCACAATGAGGTATTTTCTTTATCCTGTTGTCATCGGGAAAGGGCTTATGATGTCCACTGCCCATTTCTGGAATGGACACGCGGATGTGACAGGAACTAAGTCATTTTAAGGCGCATGGTGTTGGGTGCATGCCTCTGTCAGGAATCACATTTGCGGAACTCTTTTAGAGCATCAAGATGCATTCCAGTCCAGTAGTAGCCTGCGTTCATTAGTTTAGCCACCACCATGCATGGCCCCGTGTGAAGGCCGCAAATACCCTTGTGAATTTCTCGAATGAGTTAATTAGTGTCTTCCGCATCAACGCACCTAAGCGGTGGGCCCATGTAGGACTTTCGATACAACAATCCATCATTTAATTCATATTGGAGAGCTTTGTGTTAGATCTTGGCTGCTTCTGCACATTTTTCTGGTAGCATGCCCGTACTGAGGTATGCCTTGATAGGTGTCATCCACAATTCTCCTCCTAGTTGAATCACATTTACCACCCTTGTTGGGACTGAGGGTGTGTTCATGACCTCAATGTGGACTTTCTTCCCAAGATGGCCAATGCTTGTGGCGACCATCTTGCTTAGGGCGTTTGCGGGTTTGTTTTTGCTGCGGCTAATGTGGATGACCGTGCACAATGAGAAGTTCTTAATCATCCGCTTGGCCTACTCAAGGTACAGGATCATTGAGGCTTCTTTTGCTTCATATTTGTTGCTGATCTGTCCTGCTACCAGCATCGAATCCACGTGCGCAAGGATGTGTTTAGCGCCCAACTTTTGTGCGGTCCTTAGCCCTCCCAGCAAGGCTTCATATTATGCCTCATGGTTTGTGCTTTTAAACTCTAATCGGATCGCATATGTGAATTCATTTCCTTCTAGGCTGATCAAATGCAGTCTTGCGCTCGCGCCTTCTTCGTTGGACGCCCCATCTGTGTATAGGTACCAGATTGCTTTCTCATCATTCATTGTTTGGCATTCTTTTTCGGCTTTACACTCCTCGATCTTCTCTTCTGACACTTCCGTAATGAAGTCTGCTAAAATTTGACCCTTGAGAGCTGCACATGTTTTATAGGTGATTGAATGCGCACCCAACTCTATGGCCCACTTGGCTAACCTTCCTGATAACTCCGGTTTGCTTAGCAGATTGTTCAGTTTGTAGTCGTTGAGCACGTTGATTGGATGGCCTTGGAAATATCTGCGAAGTCTACGAGAGGGGTTCACAAGGGCTAAGACAAGTATTTCCATGGTTGAGTACCTGACTTATGTGTCTGTGAGGACCGTGCTGATGTAATAGATAGGTGTTTGAACTAGCTTGCGATCTACCATTAGCACGACACTTACTCTCTTCTCTGTTGCGCATAAGTAAAGTGTGAGCGGTTCCTTGGGGAGTGGTGCGATCAACGTTGGCAGGTCCACCAGACACTTCTTCATCTCTTGGAATGCTTTTTCGCCCTCAGGGGTCCACTTGACTTGATTCTTCTTCAAGCAATTTTTTAATATTTTGATGAAAGGTATGGACTTGGACCCAGGGGGCGAAGGTACATTTGCTTGGATTTAGCTTCATGTTGATCTCTCGGAGACGCTTAAACGTCTCCTCGATGTCTTTAAGCAAGTGATCCCCCTCTCAGCTTTTAATAACCAGGCCATCTACATAAACTTCCAAGTTCTTACCAATATGTGCGCTGAATGCTCAGTCCCTTAGGCGTTGATAAGTTGCCCCCTCATTCTTAAGTCCAAATGGAATTTTGGTATAGCAGTATACTACGCGATCAGTTCTGAACGCTGTTTTATCTTCGTCTTCCACAGCCATTTTGATCTGGTGATAACCTTTGTATGCATCTAGGAAGCACTTAAACTTGAATGGCGCTAGGGAGTCTACCTTGATGTTGATTTTTGGCAGGGGATAAAAATCTTTTAGGCAGGCTTTGTTTAGGTCTTTATAATCGATGCACATGCGCCAGCCGCCTATGCTTTCAGTAACCATCACCGGGGTTGCCACCCAAGTTTGATACTGTCACACCCTCAAATTTCCACTACGGGGTTTATACCGCGAGGCGCATGACATACCAGGATCCCATAGCCATAAGTCATATGAATGAACTCTAAATTCCCAAACCATTTAGTTCGTTTTCAAAAACCAAGTTTAGTTAAGCTGTGGAAGCGTAAACCAAATTTAAAACTTTTAAAACCATGCGCAAAACAACGCGCCCAAATTAAAACCATATGAAAGAAAACGTAAAAGCATAATATGTAATTTAGGTGTATGCCCAAGACCCCAAATGCAGTGAAGTGTGTAGTGCTTTCTAATCGTGGCACCGAAAGCTAACTACCTGCAAAAGCATGTATATCGTGGGTCAACAAACAATGTTGGTGAGTTCACAAAGTAAAGAAGGTGAGTAAGTAAATGCGCTGGTTTCCAAAACCACGTAACCAAGTAAAAGCGTAAGTAATTAAGTTGGTTCCAAAAACCGTGTAACCACTAGTTCATCGCATGCCAAGGGTAGCTAACCCATTCATGATAACTAACACCGATATACCGAACTTCTAATGTACGTGTTGTCACAAATGTGAGTAGTTTGCCTTGCATCATTACCTATCAACAATGATAATCTGTTAAGTTATAGTTCACTCCTGCACTCCCCCGAGCCGGTGTGAGGTTTGTCAGACCTAATAGCACTATCAACTAATAACCCGCTTGCCATAACCCGGCAACTCATTCGGTATGTGAAGGACTTACAGTGATAGTGTTGGTTTAGTTCATCAAGGACAAAGTTTGCGAACTAGCAAAACCCGACCCACACAAGGAGTCAAAACCTGACCCACACAAGGAGTCAAAACCCGACCCACACAAGGAGTCAAAATCCGACCCACACAAGGAGTCATAGAACCCCAACCCCGGGATGTGAAAGTAGTCCCAAACCGGACTAGAAAAAGTTAAGTAAGTTGTCTCAAACCCGAGACGCATGCTTTTGAGACAAGAGTAGTGAAACTCACCTTAGTATGCAAGCAAGTAAATCCAAACTCCAAAGTAGGGTGTGCTACCGACTCCCTAGTATATGTGTCACTAAGTGAATATATGTGTAATACCATTACACCATATAACCCGTTTGTCCAAGATGTTTAAATGTTCAAAATCGTGTAAGTGACACCTAGTGATTCTACATGCATAAGTAAACCCTATGGACCCGTTGGTGAATATGTTGGTTATCATTAGTTTTATACTTCATATGCATCTCATATAAGTGCCTATTCAAGTACATGTCATATACATACCACATAGGACTCCAATTAGTCACATAAAACTCACAATACACAATCTGCGTTTTCAGGACAGATTATGCACCATGAAAACTAATTTATTAAAAATACTTATCCAGTGAGTTAGACTCCAAAATTTTACTAAATATTCTAGGGGGTCTACTGGACAAATTCATATTTTTAGTTTGTGATAAAACCTTGTACAAAAATTATGAAAATTCATAGAACACAGCTATGTTTAGAAAATACACACAACAGATCAGTTTAGTAGAAAAATTCCCAAAAATCGTGTATTCATCCAAACAGGATGAATCCACTTGGAAAAGCCGAGTTATTCGAATGTTAACCTACTGTCCAAATTTCATAACTTAATTCCTTGTAAAACTCGAGTTATGATTGTTTAAAGTTGACTCAGTTTGTTAATCCGAAAATCTGATGTGACCTTTAATCCAAAAACATATCATACGACATCCAAATAAGATGATTTTACCCATTTTAAAAAGCTAAGACCATGTACAATCTATTCATGCAAAGAATCGATCAAAATCAACACTTTAATGTCACGTAACAGACCCTACAAGTCGACATTCAGATTTTGTCCAAATTCTAATCATGCAATATTATCAATTATATCAACCCCTAGTTGCATATTATCAATCAATAACACCTAATAATCATCATACAATATTAATAAGAGCCACATCTGATCAAAACCCTAATGATACATCATAAACATCATCATTCATAAACCCTAGGAGTCTAAAACATCAAGAACATGCATAATCATGCACCCTATCAATTTCTAATCGCATAGGATTATGTTTAACCCATTCAATCTTTATAAACTTCAAGTTTTAATCTTTATGAAAAGGTTTCAGACCTGGACAAACTTAGTTATAGGTTTTTATAACATATTAAGAAAGATTAAAACACAAGAGATTGAAGGTTATACTGCAAGCTCTTCAAAACAATCAACCAAATGCTCTTGAAGCTTCCCGATCGATGTTCTTGCGCCTTAGCAGGTGTTTAGGGGTTAATATTTCGTAATAGGGCAGTGGGGGTGATTAGGGTTTGAGTTTAGGAGATACAAGAGGCTTAAGGTTGCTTAAATACATATTTAAGGTGGTTTGGTGATATCAGATGCCCGTGCGCGGCCGCTTGAAGGCTGTGAGCGGCCGCTCACAGCTCTTCGGCCCGCGCCGGGTTACCTGCTTCATCGTACAACATGTTTTCATCGATGTTTTTGCTATTTTGGACCATAATAAGTGTAACCCCGTGTGTTAAGACCCCAACCATCCTACCGGTCCACCCATTACGATTTTTATTAACGTATTCGGTTTAATTTCACGTAATCACATACAGTTTGCACATAGTTTCACAGAGTATCATAATAGCACGTAATTGCAATCAATCTCAATCAATTAATTCACAATTATTTAACTTCATTGTTCACCAACGTCCGAGGTTCACTAATCATGTATACAGTCTGGTAATTCCCCGAATTACCACTTCATGCAGTTATTAACCTATAACTGTGCAACGTGTGTCCTATCTAGCTAACTGATGTGCTATGTATGGTCTATAAATATAAACAACCTAGACACCTAGTAATATAAAACAGACTCAACTAAACTAGACCACACGACAGGCAAGTGTACCTATCAATGCAGTACAGACTAAGTAAGTCTGAGTATCGAACCCACAGGACACTAATAGAAAACAAAACTAGACTCGACTAAGACTTAAACTAAATGATTTTTAAAATGGTTTTTGGTTTTTTTAATAGTTAAATAGAATAAAATAAATAAAGTAAATAAACAAGATAAACTGACAGCAAGGATAATTGAGGAAAATATTAGGATAGGAAGGCAACTACCTAGGTCAAGAATCCTACATGAAAACTCACAACTCTCGGTAATGGAAAACTGAATGGCTTGCCAGATTCTAAAGATAACTTAAGAAACCCTAGGACGTGCTAGATCTCATCCCGGTCTCACCAACACACCCCAAAGAATCCTAAAGAATAAAACACTGGTTATCTAGCTCGGATCACCTCTCGGTCTCACCTCACTAAGAATGTAAAGGTACTCTAATGACTCAATCACCTCCCGGTCTCTCTAATCACAATACACCCGAAGATGTAAAGGAGTAATTTAATTGGGTTAACTATGACTTGGAATTGCAAGAAACTAAAGACAACTAGGATAGGATCACCTCCCAGTCTCACCCAAAACCTAACACCTAAAGCTCTAGACAACCCAACATTCCATCACCTCCCGGTCTCAAGAATGGAAGAATACTTAAGTCCTTTAAATTCTCTAATCAAGTTCCTATGGCTTTCGTGCACAAAACCATAAACTAAGCTACGAGCACAAAGCAAGCAACCATAATAATCATCCAAACATGAAAGACATTCACTAAGATAATTATGGAACTATCAAAAATAATAAATTAGACTTAAGTACGCACACACATCATAATAAACACCAACCAAATCGTTACCAAAACATTAACCATTCAATAAATAATCAATAAACCGAGAACTGTAAAATTAACATGTAGTCATCATACAACCTAAGTAGTGGTTCAAGATTTAGCTACACGTAGTAATTGAAAACGATAAAAACATAGGTTCAAAACCACATAAAGTCATGCTACCAATATTCATAGACACAAAGTAAATAAATATAAAAACTAAGACTTTTAATGACCGAACCCGAGCCTTCAATCTTGAACCCGAGCCTTCGTGGCCTTCAATTAACCTCTCAAAAAATTAGATTTAGAGCTGCTGTCGATTGTTGTTCGATGTCTTCTCTTCCTTTGGCGGCTAACTTGATTCTCCAAATAATGTGTTCTATCAATATAGTCCCTCCAAATTTATTACCTTCGATTAATAATTGTGAGACTTTCGTGAATTGTTTGCTTGGGCCACAAGCCCAAGTGAATTTGTTTTTTGTTTTTTTTATTTTATTATTATTATTATTATTATTATTATTATTATTATTATTATTATTATTATTATTAGTAGTAGTAGTAGTAGTAGTAGTAGTAGTAGTAGTAGTAGTAGTAGTATACTTCAAGCTCGCATTTCGGGTGTTTCTTGGCTCGACCAAAATTCCTTGTTTACGCTCCAACATCCATAAACACCTGCTCTCAAGTGTTGGTGTCTCGATTAAAATTCTTCGTTTAACGCTCATTTTCCACGAACACCTTTAAAATAATTAAAATAATGAATACATAAGAAAAACGACACAAAACGAATAAAAACTGGACTAAATAATTTACAAAATACATGGGAAAAGAGATGTGTTTTGCAACACATCAAACATCCCCACACTTAAACCTTTTTCGTCCCTGAAGAAGACTGCAATGGAATCATAATTAGGACTCTTGGTTTCAAATACTTGTAGGTTCATTGATTAAGATTTAATCACGCATCAACCAAAACTGTCGGTATTGTTGTCCACCTAAACCCAACCACTAGCTAATCAGGCCCCAATCATGTAAAGCAATTAAGTTCATATTATTACAATCAATCTATGGGTCTCACACTCAAGATATCCGGCTTCACCTAATCCCACCTCAAGCTTTTGAAGCAAAGGTTAAACCATATAGATTTACCAACCACTGCAAACTAAACTCCCTAATGTATTAGAAATTAAATTTATGATGGATGATGGATGAAGTTTATGAGCTTAGACTCATTTGCTTTTTTTTTTTCATACCTAACCCAGAGGTTGTCTCAATCAGAGTCACCATCCCCAAGAGCGACAGCATGAGCTTCGGTATTTTTTTTTTCAACTTGACCTCGAGGGAGTTTCGATCAGAGGCTTTTTTTTTCTTTTTTGGTCTAGCTCAATTGATGGACATGTGGATTTTTTTTTGGGCGCCATTTTTCACCGGATTTATTCTCATGAAAAGGATCAAGTGTGCCATTTAATTAATAATACATATGGGCTTTCAACCTACAGTGGTACCTCTAATTACTATCAGCGGTTTCAGTTCTACCGTTTCTCCTAAGATGAGAACCCACAAGATTTCATGATTTATTCGGTATATTAAGACAATCAAGCGACCTTTCACAGGTAGCTGGGCCTACCGACACATCTTAAGCAAACACGCTTTCAATCTATTTATATTCTCATATATATAGTATTTTGAAAACCAAAAAAATCCCAATTTTACTATCATTTTCCATATAAATTGCACAAAAGATCAGGGACATTTTTCAATTTTTTTTTCAATTTTTTTTTTTTTGGATTTTTATAATTTATGACTCAAACTACCTAAAAATAAAAATGAAGTTTCCATCTCCACACTTGAACGACACATTGTCCTCAATTTGAGAGAAGAATAAAATAAAGCAGAAATAAAAAAAAATACAACAAAAAGGAACAGACTCCCCTGGATATAAGCGATGTAGCTGCAAGCGATCTGAAGTTGTCCTTCTAAACCAGGCCGTATAGCATTTCATTCGCGGCCTCTGACTCAAACCTGACAAATAAAAACTAAAAAGAAAAGATAAAAACAAATGATTGTCTTAAATGATTGTTGAGTCGTCCCCACCCGAATAGAGATTGAGTACGGGTGGCTAGATCCAAACCTACAATAAAGTATCTTAGACAAATCAATGACCCAAAACTGACTCTCTCCATCATCCCCACACTTGAAGGGAAGATGCCCTAAAGTGGGTTAAGAGAAAACCGACTCAAAATAAAATAAAAAACTCTAAAAAAATACAAACTCAACCGACTCAATATACAAAAGTGCAAGAAACGTGCTTGAAAGGCAAGATGGTGGGATGTGGTGGATGATTGTAAAACATGTGGTGAAATGGCGGTGAATGGTGGTGGAAGAAAACAAGGTGGAAAATATTTTTTTTTCTAATCAACTCGCGCAACGTGAAGGACACTGGTGATCTCAACACGCGTCGTGAGCGAATAAAATATAACTTTCCGGGGTAATTACTGTTCATATGAGACGAACAGGTCAGCCCAGGCTCTTCACATTACATGAAGAACCTTTTTTCACAGAAAATTAATCAAATTTAATGTTTAGAAAAAAAATTATTTCTTTTATTACCCAAACCTCCACCAAAAATCCCAATCATATAAATATATAAATAAATAATGGGATCCGTTAATGGTGTAATTTTCCATGCCTAAGCAAACACGAAAATCTGCATAAAGACTAAAAAACAAAAATAATAACAAAATACAAAGAAAATTCAAAAATATTACATACTCTACAAATGGGTTTTCATGCAGTTCCAATCAGGTGGCTTATATTTTATCCATCCCATATCCAACGCGTTTAATTCTTTTCTTTCATCGTTGTTCATATACGCGTTCGGCCACCTATCCCTGCACTTACCTGGACCAAAACTGATGTTTAGCATGTATTGTTGGCCCACGTAATCACTAGCCTTATCCCGTGTGTGATCTGCTATTGTTTTTCTTCTGGCCATCACTGTATACAGACACTAAAAAGAACACGATCACGGGCACCAGATATATAAAGAAAATAAAAATAGAATAAAGCACATAAAAACAAAAGGACACACAAGCACAAGAAAAAAAAAACAAAAACTGACTCAACAAGCAAGCACACAAAAGGAAAATAAAAGCCTACGACACTCTAGACACGCTAAAAAAAACAAAAAGACTCAAATAAGACCAATTAATCAGTGACGTCCTAATCAAAGCTAGTTTTGCAATCGCCAAGTGTCCCCGGCAACGGCGCCAAAAACTTGATGTGCTATGTATGGTCTATAAATATAAACAACCTAGACACCTAGTAATATAAAACAGACTCAACTAAACTAGACCACACGACAGGCAAGTGTACCTATCAATGCAGTACAGACTAAGTAAGTCTGAGTATCGAACCCACAGGACACTAATAGAAAACAAAACTAGACTCGACTAAGACTTAAACTAAATGATTTTTAAAATGGTTTTTGGTTTTTATTAATAATTAAATAGAATAAAATAAATAAAGTAAATAAACAAGATAAAGTGACAACAAGGATAATTGAGGAAAATATCAGGATAGGAAGGCAACTACCTAGGTCAAGAATCCTACATGAAAACTCACAACTCTCGGTAATGGAAAACTGAATGGCTTGCCAGATTCTAAAGATAACTTAAGAAACCCTATGACGTGCTAGATCTCCTCCCGGTCTCACCAACACACCCCAAAGAATCCTAAAGAATAAAACACTGGTTATCTAGCTCGATCACCTCTCGGTCTCACCTCACTAAGAATGTAAAGGTACTCTAATGACTCGATCACCTCCCGGTCTCTCTAATCACAATACACCCGAAGATGTAAAGGAGTAATTTAATTGGGTTAACTATGACTTGGAATTGCAAGAAACTAAAGACAACTAGGATATGATCACCTCCAAGTCTTACCCAAAACCTAACACCTAAAGCTTTAGACAACCCAACATTCCATCACCTCCCGGTCTCAAGAATGGAAGAATACTTAAGTCCTTTAAATTCTCTAATCAAGTTCCTATGGCTTTCGTGCACAAAACCATAAACTAAGCTACGAGCACAAAGCAAGCAACCCTAATAATCATCCAAACATGAAAGACATTCACTAAGACAATTATGGAACTATCAAAAATAATAAATTAGACTTAAGTACGCACACACATCATAATAAACACCAACCAAATCGTTATCAAAACATTAACCATTCAATAAATAATCCATAAACCGAGAACTGTAAAATTAACATGTAGTCATCATACAACCTAAGTAGTGGTTCAAGATTTAGCTACACGTAGTAATTGAAAACGATAAAAACATAGGTTCAAAACCACATAAAGTCAAGCTACCAATATTCATAGACACAAAGTAAATAAATATAAAAACTAAGACTTTTAATGACTGAACCCGAGCCTTCAATCTTGAACCCGAGCCTTCCTGACCTTCAATTAACCTCTCAAAAAAATTAGATTTAGAGCTGCTGTCAATTGTTGTTCGATGTCTTCTCTTCCTTTGGCGGCTGACTTGATTCTCCAAATAATGTGTTCTATCAATATAGTCCCTCCAAATTTATTACCTTCGATTAATAATTGTAAGACTTCCGTGAATTGTTTGCTTGGGCCACAAACCCAAGTGAATTTTGTTTTTTGTTTTTATTTTATTATTATTATTATTATTATTATTATTATTATTATTATTATTATTATTATTATTATTATTATTATTATTAGTAGTAGTAGTAGTAGTAGTAGTAGTAGTATACTTCAAGCTCGCATCTCGGGTGTTTCTTGGCTCGACCAAAATTCCTCGTTTACGCTCCAACGTCCCTAAACACCTGCTCTCAAGTGTTGGTGTCTCGATTAAAATTCTTCGTTTAACGCTCCTTTTCCACGAACACCTTTAAAATAATTAAAATAATGAATACATAATAAAAACGACACAAAACGAATAAAAACTGGACTAAATAATTTAAAAAATACATAGGAAAAGAGATGTGTTTTGCAACACATCACTAACCCTAGTTATGTAGAATGCAAGGAATGTAACTATAGTTTAGTCAAACTGAGAACCTGAAATTGCGGGGCATCACAGATACCTTGTCTCCCGTAGGATTCTTGCCCGCAACGACTCCTCCACTTATTCATTCATAGCCTTTCTTTTTTATGCGCCCATGCTTCTGCGCTTCTGCACTATTGGCTCCACGGATTTGTATGTATTGTGCTTGTGTTGAGCCAGGTTTCCCCGGACCCCCGTCATGTCGGATGGTTTCCACGCGAAGATGTCAAAGTTTTGGATTAGGAAATGCTTAAGATGACCTCTGATGTTTTCTGAGATTGCTGTCACTAGAGTGATAGGTTGTTTAGGGAATTTGGGGTTTAAAACCCACTTATCTGGCTCTGTTGTTGGAGATTGTTTGATGGCTTTTGCTGGGTTGTATTGGTCCGCTACATAGTTGGGAAGCCAATTGCTCCGTTTGGCGGGGATAGGACCATGTTGTACTTATCCATTGAGTTGCGACCCAAGATTATATCATTCCTTGATTTAGCCGGGACAACCAAAAAGTTGATGTCTTGTGTTCTTGAGTGTTTCCCATCGCCAATGGTACGTGGGAAGCTGATTTCTCCGAGCGGATAGACTACTTCGTTTGAGAATCCGATGACTAGAAAATTAACCGACTTCAACCGCGCTTTGTCCTCGTCGTTGAGCAACTTGTAGCATTACTCGTTCATGATGTCTGAGTTGCTACCAGTGTCCATGAAGGCTCTGGTTGTTCGGTAGTGGGCGAAGAGGTCTGTGATGATCATCGCTCTGGTTGAGGAGGGACCGCCTTTGACAATGGGGAAAATAACTTGTTGTTCTTTCCATGCGTGAAGAAACTCACTCTTCCTCTTGCTTCTCTAGCGGCCGCCGTTGCCACCGTATATCATCATGCTAACATTCTTGATTCACTTGTCTGAGGATCCATCATCTTTGTTTTGCCCATCATGTGTGTCTTTCAATAAGTGCAACAATTTTCCGAACTTTAAAGCCGTCTCATTGTTGTTTTTAATTGGAAGCACTCGTCTGTTTCATGACCGATGTCTTGGTGATAGGCGCAAAACTTGTGGGGGTTCAAGCCTTCTCTTTTCTTGACTACCCTTGGGTTAGGGAAGTCTATGTTTTTGGTGGCCAAGACTTGTGCTGGAGTTTTTATGAGCGGAGTCCATGTGTTGTCACTCTTATGCGTTGGCCTGTTATCGCTCGGTTGTACCTGATTGTATTCTACTATTTCTGCATGCTTGGGGTCTACTTGAGATGGAGTTTGGATCCTGTTCCAGACTGAGGTTCTTCATTTTCTGTCATGCTTATTATATATGTTTCTGGTGGATTGGGCCTGCACGTCACTGTATCCTGGCGCTTGGGCTCTATTCCGTGTAGACAGCTCTCTCTCTCTCTCTCTCTCTCTGTCTCTGTTCTTGCGTACCTCTTTGCTATGATGATGATTTCCTCCCAGGTGTTTGGCATGCATTTTTCCCAGTGAGGGCACGTATGAGGTCATCGCAATGTACCCCCTGCTTGAAGGCTGCTTCATGAGTTCGAACCCTATGGTCCGATTTGGAGCGCTTTTTTTGCTGAACTGGTTATATAGTCCCTCGATTGATTCGTTGCCATACCGACGTACTTGCAAGATATCTGTCAACTCGCGCTCCGCTCAGCGTTGTTGACTGAAGTGACTTGAGAATTTGTCGGTAAGTTCCTTGATACCATTGATCTGTCCAGGCGGTAAACTATCGAACCACATTTGCGCCGCTCCTGTTAGCGTTTGCGTGAACATGTGGCACCAGGATGGCAGAGTCTAGCCCGCAACCTTTCCTGCCCTTTCGAAGCTTCTTAGATGGTCATCAGGGTCAGGCGATGCATCGTACTTACCCAGGACACTTGGTATCTTGGTTTTTGGTGCAGGGGTTTAGCGCGATGCGTGTCATGAACTTTGACTTTTTCGCTGAATGATGGGGGTAATACGGTTTGGTTAGGTCCTCTTTGGCGGATGAACAGTGTCCATACGCAACAGTGCTACTTGTGGTTGGACGAGATGGGGTTTCAGAAGATGTGCGCACATGGACCTCATCAAACGGTAGCTTCTTGGAGACGCCTTTGAGACGTTGCTCGCAGACTATCTCAGCAAAAACGACGTTGCAAGGCCTCCTGTTCCCAGATGTACCACATCTCCGGACTAACTATCGACGTGGCATTCTCCGTAGGTGGGCTTTGCCGCGTGTTTGCATTTTCGGTTTCAAAGTGAAACGAGTTGTTTGAGTGGTGAGTAGTGTAACACCCCAACCGATGGCGAAAACATCGGGATGTCACGTATTGATGATTGTTTCAGTAGCACATCGTATATATTGAAATTTTAAATAATTTATTTATAACATAAATATCCAAATGAAATGATGTCTAAAAATCCCAAATACATAATATCAAATAAAACAAATAACTTCAAATAACTTCATAGTATTTCCTCATGCATACTCTAAGCCTCAGCTTCATTGTTACCTGAAACATGTTAATTTTGAAAATATTTTTGGGTCAACAAAAGTTGGTGAGAATTACATAGGTTTTGATAATTGAATAAAACTTGTACAATTCAAGTGTCATGGTAAGTCTAGTCCATATGTGAAAACATACTATCAGGTAAATCGAGTGCATAATCAACCCTTGTGACTAGAATATTGTGGTCCATCCCATACGCTCATGGTTCACTCGATTATATTATGCGATAACAATCACCCACGCTACCTATGTAGGAGGTACACGTATCCGGGTGGGATTGTCAGTCCAATAGATCTATCATTGTATATCGTCGGCTGATCAATGTTAATGATTATGCTAGAATATTGTGCTTACCCTAGTCATGTTTAAGACATAATGCAACATAGAATAACACATAGACACTTTATGATTGAATTGTAGATAGAATGTTGTAACATGTTTCACCCCAAAATAGTGAAATAGAAAAGGGGCTATGTAAAACTCACCTTAGGTGCATAATGAGTTCGTGCGTTTTATTGAGCGTGCAAACACTTAGTAATAATGCCTTGGAAAAATCGGAACTAGCTAGAGGAGATAATGATGGATGAAAACTTTAGTATATGGGAGATGGGATAATAATCTTTTTTTTTTTTTTTGAATGGTATAAAGAGTTGAATGGTAGGCTATAGTATTTATAGTGTATAATTTGGAGTTGTAATTAGGGACTACTTTGACTAGGCTAGAATTTAGGAACAACTTTGACTTGACTAGAAGACCATATTTACTAACACTTTGACTTGACTAGGAGACCATATTTACTAACACTTTACCTTGACTTGACTAGGAGACTACTTTGACTTTTCAGGTTTGACTAAGGGACCTTGAAAGGGTTTAAGTTTAATTGGTTTTAATTAACATCACAAAACACCAATTGGTGTAGTGGTTTGTGTGGTGTGGTTAAGGTTTAGCCCGCCAGGGACTCGGGTTCGAATCCTGGCACAGGCAAACATTTTTTTAACGTTTTTAAATCAGAATTTTTAATACAATCCAATTTAATATTGATTATAAGTCATTATTTAAACAAAAAAAAATTTAACAAAATGGATGGTAAAGATACTATAAACATGAATCGGATGAATAAACGATGGAGTTCTATATATATATATATATATATATAAAGAAAATTTGTGTGATATTACAGTCTCCCCTACTTTTAGGAACTTCGTCCCGAAGTTTATTTTAAGAAGAAATATTTGAATAGTGTTGAGGATAGTTAGGGTGACTATGGTTCAGAGTAGGGTAAGAGTTTAAGGAATGTATAAGATAACCATAAATGCTAGATGGACTACCAAATAACTAGGGTTTGTTATTGGTCTGACCCTACAGTATCCCTTTCCACGTATCATTAGTGTTTATATATAGGGTGTACCGCAGCTAACCCATCACACCTCTGATACTTTGAAAACATACGGGGTATCTCCCAAAACCTTAATAGAATTTCACACTACCTTAATGTACCTGTAAATTCATGATTACGTTCCGGACCGCAATCACCAATTTACCTTACATTAGGGTTTTGTGTCCTTCTATGACTCTAAACACACATGTAAGTAATGCAAAATAGCCTTGTGATTGAATCGTATACAATGTATCCAAAAATAAGTCCAACAGTTGAGCAGGAAAAAGACCTCTACCAGTCAGTGAGTAAGAACCTCTACCGATTGTTGAGCAGGTGCGATAGCCTCTACCTGTAACATTTCGCATTTAAACTTGTACGTTACACCATCATATTTAATAAAACGTCAAGATTCTATCGATAATATTCGCATTTAATTATTTTGTCGCATTCTTGAAACCCTAATATTATATATATATTATATATATATATGATATGGTTAAACTTGGATAATTATCAAAAATAAAAGGTGCTTGGGCCGGATTCGAACCCGCGCCCAAGACCGGCCCAAACCACACACAACACACTAACCATCTGGGCTGGCCAACATATTTGTTCAAACCCGGCGCGTTTTAATTATAACATCACTTAAAACCTTCACAGTTGACTTGAAAAGTCAACTGTGATGAATGACTTGCCATAATCCATCATATTCACTCGTAATTGATTCATTTTTGGCATCCCTACACGATTATCGGCCATCAGTGACTAAGCAACACACCAATTATCAATCAATTGTCCACCAATTAATCATATTACGCGTATAAACTTCAATGTTTGGTCAACCTTGCCAATTCGATTATTGATGCCTTCACACTATAAATTGATCATTTGCGAGCCTTCACACTCGCCAATACTCCTTTCTCAACCACCAATCTTCTTAATTATACTCTGCTCATTCATCTTGATCGTGATTTTGACTTTTTGATTGACCATTCAATCGTGTTCGATACTACATTGTAAGTTTAATCTTTTCCGTGGGTTTTGTTCATCGGCGTTTACACATCAATAGCCCCATGATTAATTGGGCTATTGATGTGTGAATCAATCTATTGCAGAAACTAGGGTTCGTGATATTGATTTGGGGATAAACTGATTTTTTGCATCGTATATTTATTTTTAGTGAAGCAGAATTTATCACAACCACTGGCCTAGGCCAAGTGGTTGTGACTGATGGTATTTACCCAAGCCATCCGGGTTCGAGTCCCGGCTATGGCGCCCCTTTTTGCATTATTTTCATTTTTTTAAAACAAACCAATTATATATATATATATATATATTACATTTAATCTTGTAAATTCGTTTTTAATTATTAAACCTTTTATAAATCCTAAAAAAATTATTTTTAATAAATCTGATGTAAAAGTTTTACCTACAATTTTTAGTTTTCTGAAATTCATTTATTTAATATTTATAATAATTAAATCAATTTTATGCTATTATATTTATAAAAATCCATTAAAATATCAAAACAATTTTATAAATTTCCACAAAAATTATCTGAGTTTGTACAATGATAAACTTTACTGAAATGATTTTTAATTCTGAAAAATTATTTATTTTATATTTTTAATCAATTTTTGTTAGTTTTAATCATAATTAAATCATAATAAATTCAATTTTTATTATTTTTGCACCAAAATTTTATACAATTTATTTCTGAATATTTAGAACAGAAATATAATTTTTAAAATAATAATTCTTTAATTTTAGTATTTTTAAATATTAAAGTTAAATTATGGCAATTTGTAATAAATAGATTTAATAATCTATTTTAAAAGAAAATAATTTTATAAAAATTATTTTTATACTTCAAACACATTATTGTGAACATCCTAAATTCAAATTTTATAAAAAGACTTTCATTTATTTAATTATCAAATTTCCCTTTATTTATTTAAACATTTTATTATAAATTCAACAATTAGATATCCCCAAATCAAAACCCTAGAATATACTTATAGACTAGATAGACTTAGACTTATTTGTTGCCTTATACATAGGGTAATACTTGGCAATCTATTGGGCTACACTTATACTATTCCTCAATACCTAACACTATACTAAGGTGAGTTTACGTAACCATGTTTATGCGATGCTTTATACTTGCAACATTTTATTTAAGCAATTCAACATGTATGTCTAGTTGTAAACTTTATTGCCTCATGAATTAGTCTACAACAGTTTCAACGAGTTTCAACATTACATAATCATTAGCTATGTCCAAGCCGGCGATATTCAATAATAGATCTATTGGATTGACAACCCCACCCGGATACGCGTACCTCCTACATAGGTAGCGTGGGTGATTGTTATCGTTCCAACATATTACTAAGGTGAACCGTAGATGACGGGATGGACCTAAACTAGTCGGAGGTTTGATTATGTCGATTCAACATATTATGCTATTCATGTAGACTTAAATTTACGATTGACATATGAATTGCTAGACTTTATACTTAAACTATTTGCTTAACATGGATTATGTATTCTCACCAACTTCTAGTTGACCCCCCCCCCCCCATTTTTACAACTCAACAGGAAATAATGATGCATGAAGACTAGAGTATTTCATGAAGATATTTGAAGTCTATGCTTGCTTGTCTTTTGTGATGTATTAGAATTCCACATTTAAAACTCTTTATGTATTTCTATTTTTGGATATTTGCAATTTAAATTTATTTCAATTAAAATTTGGATTACCATGTGCTACTGTATACTCATTCTTACGTGACACCTCGATGTTTCCGCCATCGGTTGGGGTGTTACAGATTGGTATCAGAGCCTTGGTTATAGGGAATTAGGTTATTAGAAAATAATCTAGACTATAACCTTAGGACTTAAACAGTACTTGCTTCTCTTACTTGTAACCCTAATTGCTTCCCTAATCCTATCCTTATCCTATACCTTATATAACCCTAAGCCTACATGTTACTACTCTTATTCGTCTGCTGCAATCCTGATCCACCATTAGATTAATAGGACAAAATCCTCAGGTTTAACCTGAACCCCCTTGAGATATCGTCGAAGTTCTAGATTTTAATAACGAACACGAGCAATCTGGAAGGGTGAACGCCTGTATTCTGAGTCTTCTGTCTAGGCTGGCATTGCGCATATATCCCAATCAGACGAGGGACCCGGATGCCTACCTGGGAATTCTCGAGATGAGTGTTCACTTATAGGCTAAAGCATGTCTTCATATGTTATTAGAATTTAGAATCTTTGATAAGTCAACGTTTTCGTTTATTCGTTTTAATTAATGAATAAATGATTACATTCCTTATATAATCTCTTTCATTTCATTGTGTCTATTACAGATCATGCCTCCACGTCGCAGCACTCGCAACAGCAATGGTGAGAACCACGAAGAAGGTGGTGACAACCATAACCATGACCAAGGTCCTAACCACAACAACAATGGTGTCGATGCCCAACTGGCTGCGATCAGTTTCTCAACAAATGGCGCAGCAAATCGCAACTCTGGTTCCCAATTTACTAGCTCAGGTCATCCAAATGAACGGCAACGGGAACGGTCACGGCAACGGGAAACGGTAACGGGAACGGCAAATGGTAATGGAAATGGACCCCCCAGCCTGCACCTTAAGCATTTCAATTCTTGTAACCCTCCAAAGTTTAGTGGTGAAGAAGGAGCTACAGGACTCCTCCAATGGTTCGAGGGTATTGAGAATACCTTCATCAACAGTGAATGCCCCGACAACTTCAAGGTTCGTTACGCCATGAGTGTTCTTCACAAACGAGCACTCACTTGGTGGAATGAAGAAAAGCGCACTCGTGGGGCCGAAGTTGCTCTTGCTATGACATGGGACCAAGTCAAGGAGGTCATGAAGGAAGAGTTTTGTCCTCGCAACGAGGTTAAGAAGCTTGAAGATGAGTTCCATACCCTAGCTCAAGATAGTGGGGAAAACCTTGCCTACAACACCCGCTTTCACGAGCTTAGCCTATTATTGCCTCACAAAGTCACTCCCTGCCGGTAGCCATCGAGAAGTACATCGGTGGTCTGCCCATGCAAATCCAGGACACCGTTTGGGGAAGAAATCCTGCAACTTTGGAAGAGGCCAAACGTCTAGCGGCCACTCTTACTGATAATCACTGTGAAGAACGGTACTCTCTTTCGCAAAGGCACTAAGAAGACGGTTGCCAAAGACACTCCCACAGCCCGCAATTGAAATCAAGCCTGAGACCTCAAGTAACAAAAAGCGCAAGGCTAGAAACTACATGGTTGCTGCTATTCCACCTACTGCCCAAAACCCAGCCAAGAAGCCATATGGCGGGACTCACCCTCTTTGCAACACTTGTCAATACCATCATCTTTCTAGTAGACCGTGCCGCCAGTGTAATAACTGTAAGCGGTATGGACACTACACCAACGCCTGTCAAGCCCCTGCTGCCCAAAACAACCAAAACAACCAAAAGAACCCAGCCAGAAACAACCCAGCTCCCAACCAACAAAACAACAGGCTGCTCGTGGTCAATGCTACGAGTGTGGCAGCCCTGATCACTACATCAACAATTGCCCCAATCGTAACCAGAACCAAAACCAGAAACCAGAACCGCAACCAGAACCAAGGTGCTCGAGGTCGCACCTACAATCTCAATGCTAACCAGGCTCGTGACAACAACGAAGTGGTGAATGATACGTTGCTCATTAATAACCACTATGCATCCATATTATTTGATTCGGAGCTGATAAGTCATTTGTGTCACTGAAGTTTGAACCTTTACTTAACTTACCCCACACTAATCTAGAGGAACCTTTAGTGGTAGAGGTAGCTAATGGGAAGTCTATTTCGATCGACTCTATTATTCGTAACTGCTTGTTGAACCTCGACGATCATACCTTCTCTATCGATCTCATCCCCATGCATCTTGGAAGTTTTGATGTTATAGTAGGCATGGACTGGTTGTCAACCCATCGTGCCGAAATTCTGTGCTTTGAGAAAGTCATACGCATCCCTCTCGAATCTGGTGAGATTTTGAAGATCTATGGTGAGAAACCCTGTGGCGAGCTTAAGCTTATGTCTTGTACTACTGCCCAAAAATACTTACGAAAGGGGTATACAGCCTTCTTAGCTAACGTGATAGAGAAGAAGGACAAAGGCAAAAGTATCCAAGACATTCCTATTATTCGAGACTATCCTGAAGTCTTCCCTGAGGATTTACCTGGTTTGCCTCCTGCTCGACAAGTGGAATTTAGAATTGATCTTGTTCTGGTGCTAATCCTGTCGCTAAAGCTCCTTATCGTCTTGCACCCTCTGAGATGCAAGAACTCGCCAGTCAATTACAGGAACTTTCTGATAAAGGGTTCATTCGCCCTAGTTCTTCTCCATGGGAGCCCCTGTCTTGTTCGTTAAAAAGAAGGATGGTCCTTAGAATGTGTATTGACTACCGTGAACTCAACAAACTCACCATCAAGAATCGTTATCCACTGCCTAGGATTGACGATCTCTTCGATCAACTTCAAGGAGCAACCCACTTCTCGAAGATTGATCTTCGTTCGGGTTATCATCAGCTTAGAGTCCACGATGAAGATATTCCCAAGACAGCTTTTCGCACACGTTACGGTCACTAACGAATTCATGGTTATGCCTTTTGGATTGACCAACGCTCCCGCAGTATTTATGGATTTGATGAACGGGTTTGTAGACCCTATCTCGACAAATTCGTGATCATTTTCATCGATGATATTTTGATTTACTCTAAATCAAAATCCGATCACGAGCAACATCTTCACTCCATCTTGGGCCTCCTAAAGAAAGAACAATTGTATGCCAAGTTCTCAAAATGTGAATTTTGGCTTAAGGAAGTTCAATTTTTGGGACATGTCATTGATATGAACGGAATTCATGTTGATCCCGCAAAGATCAAAGCTGTGAAAAATTGGAGTGTTCCTCAAACTCCAACTGAAGTTCGTTCTTTCCTTGGTTTGGCTGGTTATTATCGTCGATTCATCGCCAATTTCTCCAAGATCGCTGTTCCTCTCACTACCTTAACTCACAAGGGTAAACCCTATGAGTGGGGACCAAAGCAAGAGGAAGCATTTGAAACTTTTAAGCTGAAACTATGTGAAGCTCCTATTTTGTCTCTACCTGATGGTAATGATGATTTCGTGGTCTACTGTGATGCATCGAACCAAGGTCTTGGTTGTGTTCTCATGCAACGAGGAAAGGTTATTGCTTATGCGTCTCGACAACTCAAGACTCACGAAACGAATTATACCACCCATGATCTTGAATTGGGCGCTGTGGTCTTTGCTCTCAAGATTTGGAGACATTATCTTTATGGGACCAAATGTGTGGTGTTCACGGACCACAAAAGTCTCCAACATGTCTTCGACCAAAAGAATCTTAACATGAGGCAACGACGTTGGGTTGAATTACTTAACGACTACGATTGCGAAATTCGCTACCATCCTGGCAAGGCGAATGTTGTGGCTGACGCACTTAGTCGTAAAGAGCGTATCAAACTCCAATGTGCGAGAGTTCGTACTGATCTTCAAGATCGCATTCTCCAGGCTCAACACACCTCAGTCACCCAAGGTAACATGTACGATGAAATGTCTTGTGGTGCTGAAACTCAACTTGAAACCAAACCCGATGGTCTTCTTTATTTTCTCAATCAACTGTGGATTCCCGACCGTGATGATCTTCGTACTTTCCTCATGAACGAGGCTCATAAGTCTCGTTATTCTATTCATCCTGGAACTGACAAGATGTACCATGATCTCCGTTATTCTTATTGGTGGCCTGGTGTGAAGAAAGACATTGCTCTTTCGTTGCAAAATGCCTCACTTGTTCAAAGGTAAAGGCTGAACATCAACGACCATCTGGTATGCTTGAACAACCAGAGATTCCTGTATGGAAATGGGAGAGCATAGCTATGGACTTCATCACCAAACTCCCTCGTACACCCAAAGGTTTTGACAGTATTTGGGTAATTGTCGATCGTTTGACCAAGTCAGCCCACTTCTTACCTATTCGTGAGAAGTATTCTGTTGAAAGGTTGGCAAAGATGTATGTAAGCGAAATCGTATGTCGTCATGGTATAACTTGGACATTATCTCTGATCGCGATGGTCGTTTCACCTCTCACTTTTGGGATTCTCTACAAGATGCTTTGGGTACCAAGTTGAACCTAAGTACTGCTTATCACCCTCAAACAGATGGTCAGACTGAACGGACCATCCAGACACTTGAGGATATGCTCAGGGCATGTATCATCGATTTTGGTGGCGCATGGGATTCTCATCTTCCTTTGGTTGAGTTTTCATACAACAACAGTTATCACGCCAGCATTAACATGGCTCCTTTCGAGGCACTCTATGGTCGTAAATGTCGTTCACCTGTCTGTTGGACTGAGGTTGGTGAAGCTCGTATCACTGGACCCGAACTAATCCAGGAAACCACAGACAAAATTCAACTTATTCAGGATAATCTTCTCAAGGCTAGAAGTCGTCAGAAGAGTTATGCTGATAAACGTCGTAAACCCTTGGAATTTCAAGTTGGGGACCTTGTACTACTTAAGGTATCCCCTTGGAAAGAGTAATTCGTTTCGGTAGAAAGGGAAAACTAGCTCCTCGATACGTAGGCCCCTTCAAAATTCTTGACAGAGTTGGAAAAGTGGCTTACAAACTTGATCTTCCACCTGAGCTAAGCAATGTTCACCCGACCTTCCATGTTTCGAATCTCAAGAAATGCTTAGCGGATGAAACCTTCATGTTCCTCTTGAGGATGTGCAAATTGATGAAAGCATGCACATTATCGAGAAACCCTCGAGATTGTTGATACTGGAGTCAAGAAACTCAAGCGCAGTCGCATTCCGATCGTTAAGGTTCGTTGGGAATCTAAACGAGGCCCAGAGTTCACTTGGGAACGTAAAGACCAGATGAAGTCGAAGTATCCACATCTTTTTCCACCAGACTCTCCAACTCCAACTTCGGGACGAAGTTCCTAAAAGTAGGGGAGACTGTAACATTCGCATTTAAACTTGTACGTTACACACCATCATATTTAATAAAACGTCAAGATTCTATCGATAATATTCGCATTAATTATTTTTGTCGCATTCTTGAAACCCTAATATTATATATATTATATATATGATATGGTTAAACTTGGATAATTATCAAAAATAAAAGGTGCTTGGCCGGGAATCGAACCCCGCGCCCAAGACCGGCCCAACCACAACACACACAACACACACTAACCATCTGGGCTGGCCAACATATTTGTTCAAACCCGCGCGCTTTAATTATAACATCACTTTAAAACCTTCACAGTTGACTTGAAAAGTCAACTGTGATGACGACTTGCCATAATCCATCATATTACTCGTAATTGATTCATTTTTGGCAACCCTACATGATTATCGGCCATCAGTGACTAAGCAACACGCCAATTATCAATCAATTGTCCACCAATTAATCATATTACACGTATAAACTTCAATGTTTGGTCAACCTTGCCAATTCGATACTGATGCCGTCCACACTATAAATTGATCATTTCGAGCCTTCACAACTCGCCAATACTCCTTTCTCAACCCCAATCTCTTAATTATACTCTGCTCATTCATCTTGATCGTGATTTTGACTTTTTGATTGACCATTCAATCGAACTCGATACAACATTGTAAGTTTAAATCTTTCTGTGGGTTTTTGTTCATCGGCGTTCACACATCAATAGCCCCATGATTAATTGGGCTATTGATGTGTGAATCAATCTATTGCAGAAACTAGGTTCGTGATATTGAATTGGGATAAACTGATTTTTTGCATCGTATATTTATTTTATATGAAACAGAATTATCACAACCACTGGCCTAGGCCAAGTGGTTGTGACTGATGCTATTTACCCAAGCCATCCGGGTTCGAGTCCCGCTATGGCGCCCCTTTTTCCATTATTTTCATTTTTTTAAAACAAACCAATTATATATATATATATATATATATATACATTTAATCTTGTAAATTCGTTTTTAATTATTAAAACCTTTTTATAAATTCTAAAAAAATATTTTTTAACAAATCTGATGTAAAAGTTTTACCTACAATTTTTAGTTTTCTGAAATTCATTATTTAATATTTATAATAATTAAATCAATTTTATGCTATTATATTTATAAAAATCCATTAAAATATCAAAACAATTTTATAAATTTCCACAAAAATTATCCTGAGTTTGTACAATGATAAACTTTACTGAAATGATTTTTAATTCTGAAAAATCATTTATTTTATATTTTTAATCAATTTTTGTTAGTTTTAATCATAATTAAATCATAATAAATTCAATTTTTATTATTTTTGCACCAAAATTTTATACAATTTATTTCTGAATATTTAGAACAGAAATATAATTTTTAAAAAAATAATTCTTTAATTTTAGTATTTTTAAATATTAAAGTTAAATTTTGGCAATTTGTAATAAATAGATTTTAATAATCTATTTAAAGAAAATAATTTTATAAAAATTATTTTTTATACTTCAAACACATTATTGTGAACATCCTAAATTCAAATTTTATAAAAAGACTTTCATTTATTTAATTATCCAATTTCCCTTTATTTATTTAAACATTTTATTATAAATTCAACAATTGGATATCCCCAAATCGAAACCCTAGAATATACTTATAGACTAGATAGACTTAGACTTATTTGTTGCCTTATACATAGGGTAATACTTGGCAATCTATTGGGCTATACACTTATACTATTCCTCAATACCTAATACTATACCAAGGTGAGTTTACGTAACCATGTTTTATGCGATCTTTATACTTGCAACATTTTATTTAGCAATTCAACTGTATGTCTAGTTGTAAACTTTAATTCCCATGAATAGATCTAAACAACAGTTTTCAACGAGTTTCAAGACGAGTTTCAACATTATCATACTCATTAGCTATGGCCAAGCGGCGATATTCAATAATAGATCTATTGGATTGACAACCCCACCCGGATACGCGTAACCTCCTAACATAGGTAGCGTGGGTGATTGTTATCGTTCCAACATATTT